>CAJUYI010000429.1:0-57708 GCA_910591695.1 Galerucella pusilla
AGCGTGATAAAAGAAGCGGAAAACATAAATGGTGCATTTGAAGCTTAGAATTCAGTTATTACTAAAAGCATATTGGTGAAAATAGTAAGTCTCACTGTTACTGTACATTTATCATGTACACCAAAACTTCAACAAATTTATAAACGCGAAGCAGACTGATAGAATCGAAATGAAAGCTCTCATTGGTCTACTTCATTTAGCAGAGTTGTATCATGCCAAACAAGAGACGAAAGTCTGTCAACTGATCACTTAGATGCTTGTCTGTGATAATTGCTGACCTTCCGCCACTTCCATACCTTGATTACCCAATATTCAGCTCCATTATCCCTCTTCAACTGGAGTGATACAGTTTTCCCATCACCACTCCATAACTTTCCAAAATTTGTTCTCTCCATCCAAATTAAAGCTCGATATACCAGTGAATATTTTTGAACATATTTACTAGACTAAAGCAATAATAAAACTATAAACATTCATTGGTGAAGCGAAGTTGTGCAGTCTTGTACACCTTATTTTCAAATAACAGACATTGTTATTCCTGGAAATGATACCAGGAATACTGTTTGTCCAACATAACGACAAATTCGAATACTGTGTGGACGAAGGATGGAAAACCGCCAGGAGATCCAAAAATACATATTTCTTCAAAAGGAAAACTATATCATATATAAGTCAACTGAATATTATATTTGCATTCTGGATAGTTCATGAAATAAGAAAATCTCATCAATACAATTTTTGTCGACTGAATTGCTATTGTTATTGGCATTCTAAATACATTTTCATAACTTTTAACTAGTTACTGTAAGCTCAATATAATTCTTGTAAACTGCTAATTAACTAACCAAATTCAATTAAGCATTCCAGGGTGTTCCATACAAAATTCTGTTGACTCATTATCTATTAATAATTAAGTTTAGTAAGTATTTACATCGTGTTTATTTTGAGCAACTTCACGAGATTAATATTACTTTACACTCAAACGGCACAGCGCACTTTAGCGCGACAACGGCTTCGAGGTTTCTTAAACGGAAACTATTACAAGCAGAACTTTCAGCGCTTTTTGTGTAATTAGATTTCCAACGAATATGCTCATGCAATTCAAAACTGATAGTGTTAATGGAAATGTGTACGATTTACAAACTTGATTCGACAACTCTCACTTGGATGATTTCAACTCCATTTTTCCATGTGGTAAGCTGCAGTAAGCCTGATGGCTCATATTTTCAAATTAATCGCAATTGTGTTCCACTAAGAAAAAGAGAAAGATAGAGGAGAGGATTTTTCTGTCGTTGTCTGTGTTTATAGTATGCGCGCTTTGGAGAATGTCAACCAGATCCTTCGACTCATTTTCTCTCTCCTACAGGCTGACGGATTCCGAGCTGGCTAAATCGTTTATACAGAGAGAGAAGAGCATCTCCACTTCTGAACTCCCACTTCTCTAGACATTCTCTATTATACTATCTCCTGCATTCTCAGAATGATAACTATATGAAAAATAACTATCCAACGAATCTGTATATTGGACTTCATTCAACTCTGGTACTCTTGATACCTAGAGTGCTGCTCGTGCAATCCAAGCTTCCAGTAAACATATCACTTACTGAGAGTATTATAGTGAGCAGAAGCTTCTACATGTAGATACCACATTTGTTGACACAGGAAGCAGCAAAATTTGAATGTTTGTTGATATTCCGGAACTTAAACACCACTCACCTAACTACTGTGAACGCTAATGATAGTGTGGCTCTTACTGAACAGGAAAATTCGGGAAAACTACATGGAAAATTCCCAATACTTTCCTTATGCAGTCGTGGTAATGTAACCGACCTTTCAAAACATTTTTGTCACTATTATCGCATAACCAACGTTACCTTTACTGAAATTGCTGTATTTGTGCCACCTCCAATCCAGAATTATGCTCTCAGAATCTACCTTATACTAATGAGGCGCAAATAGGCCGAAACCGGTCTATAAGTGATATTGTCGTTTTGAACTGAAAGAATAAAATGGTTGTGTTTGTCTTGCATATATACCAGCACCGTTCAACTCAATGTCCTCCGAGGCATATAGCCAGGGAAGTATTTGCTGCTTCTGAGTAAACAGTCTTTGTTCTTTTAGTATCAAAGACTCTGTGAACCGTTATAATAGTATGACCTTTGACTAATATAAATTCTAGACTACCTGATAAAACTTACCTTGGTTTTCCACATCACGCACCCATCACCCACGTGAATTGAGTACCCGTACAACAAATTGATCAGATCATTCATCATAGAGGGAAATCTAATTAGAACTGAGAATTTTAATTTATTGCCCCAATATACTCTTTAAATGTTATTTTCTCATAGGATTATCAATTAATTGATAAAATCCATTTTCCAAGCAGTGATGAAACGAAAACACATACTTCCGTTCACCAATTTCATTTTTCCATAATTGGTATCAAGTGAATCTACCACTGCCACAAATTGAGAACAGAAAATAGTGAAGACCAGATATTTATATTCCAATGAACTTATACTAACCTCAATGCTAAATCAGGACACACGAATATCGTGAGAGTTGTTTCAAAGGACGTGCTATGCATGTGAAAAAATTACACAACCATACGATATTCCTTCAACAGCCCCTTCTCAATTACATGCAGAAAGGAATCGACTGATAGAGAACTCAAGATACAGGGACATAAAAGGTTAACTGATGTTTGTATAACTGCAAATGGTACTGGGGCGGGGGTGTAATCCAAAAACCCTGGTAAAAGCTATGAATACTATGTGGTATATTCTACCTTCGTATTTCAGGGGAAAAATACGTAATTTTCTGATGCACGAGAGAAAGAAACAAGAGAACTATCAAGACAAGCATTCGTATACAAATCCGCAATCTTATGATGATTGAGAGAAAACATTAGGAAAGCTGTCAAGGGCGAGTGAATATTCATTATCTCAAACTGTCATCACTCAAGGCATTGTCAAACCAAAAAATAGCAACTGATATTCAATAAAAAAAATATAGTACATCAAAAACCGTACCACTGGAAATTGTTAATGAATAGATCAAGAAGTGACATAAAAATAACTGGGTGCACATACCAAGGTGAATACACGAGAAAAATCCCGTAGAAATGCCTGGGAGTTACACAAGAACTGCTCACACTGAGTATGAACCAACTGAGAAGCCACTGGTTAGTAATAGCGAAGGAACAATAAATTGAACAAATCAACCTTCCAGCAGGCTCAGTCAAATAGTTTTACCATTCTGTATACAAGGGATGTTAATTAGGCGAGAACAAAGTTTGAAACAGTGTATCCACTGAAATTATAGACAGGAACTACAAATAACACTGAAATATTCGGAACATGGAAAAATCTTATATTTCATGCAAAATGATATACTTTTGATATTACTTTGCCAAAAACACGAGGAACATATCTTGCGTTCACTGGGCGGTTCTACGGTTGTTCGTAGTTCATTTTCAACTTTTACGGGATCTAATGAGCTTCTTGGAATTCCTTGACCGTTGGCTGCTCTTTTGTTAATTTGGTCCCTTGTCAATTCATCGGAAAAATGCCCTATACTAGTGGATCTCCTATTGTCTCCACTTTACATGTACATAATTTGACTATTGATACCACAAACATTCGAAATTGGATAGGAGACGACCATTGGCCATCGCTTCGTATTTCCAGCTACATTATATGCATCACACATCTTATTCACGGTGTCAACTCCACCCTTGGTTTAATTATAAAATATAATGATTTCGTGTTCACCAGTATCAGTGTCTAAACAATAATCAAAATGTATACTTGACGTTTTTTTTGCGTACATATTATGATACAAGAGTACATTCTTTTTGAAATCCAAACAGACTTGAACGAGTTCAGCGATGCAGGATATTCTTGGATTCAGGAGGAGTTTGTGGTTTAATTTTTGTTTCGATACAAGGCAACTCATTTTCTGTATGATGTTCTATGAGATTGTAACTAGTAAACTGGTTGTCTGTACTAACATTACGTCCCGCTCCATAGAATAGATTGGCACGCCAATTCTTTAGAACCTCTTCTCCACTGTAACTTTAAGCAAACGGTCCCACAGGCTGGTTGCCAGCATATATCTCCAAATTATATGTAGGTATAATATAATTTTGAATCCACAATAGCAAAAATCCCAATGTCCCATCTAGCCGATTTGCTTGGTATGTATTGTCTGAAGAAACATTGCCCTATAAAGGCATTTAACTTTTCGTCGTCTGTTACGGATTCTCCCAATGAATATTTTTTTGGCAAGTTTGAGAGAATTCTGCCGCAATTACGGCAGATGGAGTGAAGTAAGGTGAACTGTTTGTTTACTTCCGGAAATCAATCTAATAATTGACGGCTTTACTGACGGTTGGCGATAATATTTGTAGATGTACCAAGGCAGTAAAGTGATTCTTCATCGGACGAGTCTGATATTATTCGACGAGCGAGAGAAGCGAGCGGGTCGAGTCTAATAAAGACACTTTACTGACGTTGTGCATACAAAATTTTATCGCCAACTGTTCAGAATTCAGAATATAGAAAACTGGGGCATATTTCGTTGCACTTTATTATGACAAAGTTAACAGCGAATATAGAACAAATCTACCTATTATTTGTTATATCCAAATTGGAGGTAAACCCTGAAGCATATTAATTGTTAATTCCTGAAGTCAAAGGAATTCCAACAATAATTTGTTATAAACTAATCGCGAAAAAACTATTATCGAGCCTGATAGGAAGAAGCGTGACACTGGAGATGATGATTTTCAAGTAATGTCAAAGTCAAAATACTTTACCTGCCGCATTTCACTTTACCTGCCACAAATGCGGCAGATAAACTCCTTCATTCACAACCATATTATGTAATTCTGTCATTACTAACGTAATTGAAGGCTGTGAAGTGTCATATTACACACCTCTACTTCCCACCCTAACTACCCACCCTCACCTCCCGCCCTCTGGAATGATGTGATCGTTTCACCTAATATTATTTATTTTAGATGCATATTTTTTTATATTCAAAACATAACACATTGATAAATATTAGCACACCTATTTCTGAATTCTTAAGCGGATGACATTTTTCTTAATTTACTATTCGCGAACTTATAATCCATCAGGCTTTATCTGACATTTATTTATATTAGTGACAGTTGTCAAATGAAATATTTCAGGTGTGTTGAGAATGAAACAAAGATTTATTAGGAAGGAAGTTTCATTCCTGTCTCGAGATAATAGCTAACCTCTCGACAGTAATGAAACTCTTCCCACCTCGGGGTGTAATATACTATTATTGTACGATAAGGTAAACTGTTTGTTCACTTCCGGAAATCAATCTGATAATTGACGGCTATACTGACGGTTGGCGATAAAAATAATTTTATCAAATTTTAATCTAAATTTTATTAATAATGATTTGAAAATTCTCTACCGTTTTTTTTGCTCTACAAAAATTATGTCTAGTGTTCCTACATTAAATTTGAATTTTAACCATTCCAATCTTCCATTAGTGAATATTGACTTCGAGCCTTACTTGATTATGGTAATTAAAATTGTCCAACGACACTTGTACAATGGGTAGAGGACTCCCAAGAAAAAAATTTTTGGAATATTTTTGTTTTTCATTTATTGCAACAAAGAGAAATATAAAAGCAAACTATCTAATTCGTTCCTAATCATTTCAAACCTAGTCGTGCGTCTTTCCCACATCACTTAATCGAACAACTTTAAACTTGACAAGCACTTGTTGATACGCCAAGCTACGTCCATTTTCTCTCCTCTAACGCCGTAACATGATTTCAGGACCTCGTCTAGTACTTCAGGGAACATATATTTGGTATATTCTTCAGCAACCTTCAAATCAGGATTTCCATCTGAACCTATGAGGCCAACAGTTTTCATGATGCAATAATTATAATTAAATAGTTTATCATCTTTTTCATCCGTCTTCAGTGCTGCAAAAAGCGTTTGTACATCGATACCTTCTTTTTTGGAACATTCTTCTACACCGGCCAATACTGTGGGATGATTCACCCTGGATCCTGCTGGCTGGAAATGAAATATTTGGAATGAAAAATTTTATGAATGAAACGTAGCGTTCGAATATATAAGGGAGAATAATAAATAAATAAATATGATTATCTCAACGATTGATAATTATTCCTCCACATGTGTGCGTATATGGAACATAAAATATGTAAATAGTACATAATATCAAATGCAAATGCATTTTTTTGACACAGCATTATAAATACAGAATCTGATCTCATCAAGCCATACAAATAAGCAATGAACTGGTCAAGCTTCAGGAAAATGGAGTTCTACAAATGAGAGTGACTGATTTTAAACAAAAATGCCTAGCTTATTAATTGCTCCAGAGAGATAGAGTTTTCACTAGTTCATCAAAGAGATTTTTTAAGCTTGGCTGGCATTTCATCTCATCAACACAGGGTGTTTTACTAATGTTGGTCAAATTCAAAGGGCAAAATATTTATTATTTTGTATGGAACAACCTATGATTTTTGATCCCATTCGAAAAAGCAATCATCCCTTCCAAAAATGTATAGTTTTCTTTTTTTTGTTTCATTAACAACAAAGATATTCGAGGTTCCATATGAACGTATTTTGATGCCTAAAATCAACTTATGCTGCGACCGTTTAACGCATAACAAAATCATTCAAGTCGGTTTCATGTAGTATGCATTTTTAATTACGTGAATAATTGCCACCAAATCTGACAAACAGTTTATTTAGTGAGAAAGCATAATAACATTATTCATTACATATAAAGTTAAAAGTGTACGTGAAGTTAAAAGTGCAACAATTGTGGCAAAATGAGTGGCATGTATCACAATCAAAATTACGCAATGGTAAAACAACAGTAAAACATTGGCCCTATACAAATCTTGATAGAGCATCACAAGTAATATTATCAAGATTCCGATTAGGCCATACCAACATCACTCATAGTTATATTATTAAAAAAACTAAACCTCCACAGTGTGAACTATGTAGTTGCCAATTAACTGTAAAACACATCCTAGTAGAATGCCCAATTTTCAATCAAGCAAGGATGAAAAATAATATTAGCAATAAATTAGATGTAGTATTCGGTGTAAATTGTAATGTCCAAAATTTAATAACCTATCTCAAAGACATAAATATTTTATCCAAATTGTAATCTAGGATAATTAAATTGTCGCTAATAACCCTAGAGGTTGATGCGACTGAAAATAAAAAAAAATAAAAATAAAAAAAAAATAAAAAAATGAAAAAATACATATAAAGAACGAAGAACAGAAAAGTTACAATAAATGCTGCATATGCCACCCTCTCCGTTTATACATAACTGTAGGCAAAATTTTAAATTTTCAAATGAATTTTCTAACATTTTTTGCGGAATGTTCTCAATAATGTTCCTGATATTATTTTTTAATTCTGCTAAATTGTTAGGCTTAGGATTGTAGCACCTATCCTTCACATATCCCAAGAGAAAAAAATCTGGGACAGTTAATTCAGGAGACCGCGGAAAAACTGTATCTTCTGTCTACTAGATATGATACCTAGTCAAATAGATGAGGGTTAACAAAAGTTGTTATACGTTAGCATCGACATGAAGCAAGAATCACTGGAGAACCATACAAATTTTGAAAGGAATACAGCTGGATAAAAGCCGTGTAAAATAGCAAATTGGGAAAACGAAATTGAAAATTTGGAGCAGATGATAAATTTCAATCACGGTTTCCACAAAATGTATTGGAAATGCAGCAACAGAACTACATACGTAACTTTTGCGAAGATAACGAATGCGAAAAATCTCCTAACCAAACTATCCATGAAAACTAACTACATTATAATGTGGTTTATGCATATATTACTGATTGAGATTCTGGATGTAAGTGACATTTTTGAGGCAATTGCTCATAAAGACTGCATATGTTTGGCATCAGATATTGGAGATACAAGTTTTTTGGACTTAAATGGATACTACGTTATAAGACTTTCAAGCTTGGGTTATTTGATTGGTTATAATATTGACAGAAGTGTTTTACTGTATACTTCTTCAATTTTGAAACTTTTGCAATTGATTTTTCTTAAACTGGACCAAACATTCACAGTATTTGCTATAACAACAAATATGATCAAAACTAACTATTTCTAAATAAGACAGTACTCACTGTTTTTACAAAACACCCTGAAAAAGATGTTGGTCACGTGTATATCTGTGATTTACACGTGAAATTCAGGAAAATGGGGTTGTGGGAAAAGTACTAAATCCCAGTGGAATCATCCTACTGTATCACCCCGTCAAGTCTCCGCTATGACAGGACCACATAAGCCGATACGAAAACTTTTGGAACATAAGTTTCACCCCTTTGAAATTCAAATTTTTCATGAATATTGGATAACGATTTTCACCAATGTATGTTTGTATTTATGTCTATTGGGTATATTTACTAAGACCTGCACGATCTACAGTACCCCCTCACTTTTATTCAATTACTGAGGAGAGTCCAAGAGACTAGTAGATCTCTCTCACGGAAGAATCTAGACTAATGAATTTAGTTTTGTGGAATTGTATTTGGAAGAATCATTAATAAATATATGTCTGAAAAATATATAAATGTTGAGGTAATAAGTGTACTTCATGGTCAGGCAAAATCAACAAAGTTATCGATATTGGAGTGCTGTGAGTCCACATAAATGTGAAGGGACCACACATCCTGAGAATTTAATGGATTGGGCAAGGATATAATGAGGGGACATTTTGTGGCTAGACCTTTCCAACATACAGTGACAGTTATGGATTGGATGGACAGTTATTATCCAAATGAATCGTCTCATTGGGCTCCCGCCTTACTGTATTGTTATCTCCAATCAGTTGTTTGTAGAACTCAACCGATGATTAACGTGATCTTGCTAATGCGATATTTTTTCGCTTTATTGTCCTGTACAGTTGGTTCTCACTCCCTCCGAAACTCATTTTATGCGCTTCTCAATCACGTATCACAAGTAGAGGCCTTACATTCGAATGAATTGACGATTTTTCCCGCTCACAAGATCATTTTGATGTTACATCAAAATTGAGTCATTGTGTTTTTGTGTTTTGGGAATTGAATGATATGTATACTACATATTGGAAACATGTTTGCGTAGATGCAGTTTTTAACAAATTGAACAAAAATATATGAAGAAAAATGTTTTCATGTTGGAATATAGAAAATTGTATACCTGGAATAACTGAAAAGATGAAACAGCTCACATATGGTGTTGATCAAATACATTACCTACCATACTATTTCCCTTCCATTGGAGAATGTTGCGGGAAAAATCAATTTGTTTTTCACATCACGCCAGGTAACAGAGTAATTCATTGAACATTATATAATTATTTTAACTCACCTTTGCAGTAGCGACACCAAATAGTATACACAGAATTGCAACTGATTTGATCATATTAATAGTTGTTGTATTCACTTACTGATGGATAACATGGTTTGATGGAGGTTTTTATAGTTTTTAGCTATACGTTTGTTAATGTTCCTCACATTTTTTCTTAACTATTTATACTTGCATTAATTAAAAAAAAATACCAATATTTATTTTCTAGTAATTAATCGAAGCTTTCGATAATTCTCCATTGATCATCATAATTTATGAGATAGAAATACATTTTATGCATATTAAGATGAAGTCATTGCATAATCATCCATATAATTAATTAAGTTAAAGCATTCAAGGATAACTATTTGCTGATAATTATTAATTGTTAAAAATGTGTAGGTAAGTTCCAAAATCGGAGTTGAATTTATCTATTGAACATTTTCCAAGTTTTTTTTTCAATTGTGGTCTTCTTGAGGAAAGGCGTAATGGCACCTGAAAATCAGCCGTACCCTGTCAAAACTCGATGTTGTATTCTAAATCGTCATCAAGCTAACTATATCTGGAAATTCTACAAACTAATAAAACAGGCTTAACAGTTTGCAGTATAAGAATCGGTCCCATGTGATATTGGGTTACTTTTGAGGTGAAATGCTGGTTTTTCCACATATTGAGTTTGTGTTACATTTCCTCTCTTAAATCAAAATGTACCCCTCGATACTTTGTGCCTTTGGCAAATATAACCAACGTTTATCCTAGAAAAATGAACTTTGGGTCTTGCAATGTCGTCTTTTACGTGGAATCGATAATTTGGGTTTCCATAGCATTGACTGTCAGTCTTTTCGGTATGCATTAATTATCTTATATCACACCAGCAAACTCACCACTAACTATAATAACAATGCCTTCCGTGGATCCAAGACAGTTAACCTCTGCTGTGGATACCCGTCTTGCCCCAGAGTGGAAATTATTATTCTATCCTCCGGAGTTCCCTTCATATATCTTCATATATCTATCTATCTATCTATCTATCATATATCTTCATATATCACATCAACCAATAAATTCGTGGAAATATTGTTGAATGAAATCTGTGGCAGAAGCCAGCTTTCCCCCATAAAAAAAATATCAAATGCTCAAATGCTCCCTTGATGTCTGAAAAAGTGGCCATGGCTATTTGTTGTTCATTGACTTCGCAATAAATAGCTATGCAGTCCAATGCCAAACTTCCATTTGCAGTTTGGATTATCGGTCCCGGTGGATTTGTTTTTTTTTTTATTATCCATCGAATTCTATTTCAGTCCTGTGACTCCAGTGGCTATTCTGCAATGAAAAAAACTTAACCTGTTTTGCCTTCGATATGTTAGCCTCACCACTTCGTTACTTATGAAATCGGTATTTATCATGTTATTATGGAACAATTATTGAGAAATGCCCCTTGTTTTATTTTCAGTTTATTGCTAAAGTTGTGAAGTAGGTACACAATCTTCTGTGAGGCGCACGCATAGCATAATGATACTTGAGATCGAAGCCATCGGAGCCAGAATATTGATCCCTCTGAGTAATGATTTGATCAGTCATTATGCGTCGAATGAATTTTGCTTCATTATGATTCCAGCATGTGGGGAATTTGTTTGACATCAATATCACGTTTTTTTAATTCACAACTTCGAGGAAACGCCTAATATCGTACAAAATTTCCAATCGGAAGATTTTGCACTTTAATAATAACAGTATTGTGTTAAATTCTCCAGCTGCAAACCCTGTATTCTATTAGGAATAGGAAAATAAGATAAAAAACCTCTTGAAATTGAAGTTGATTGATTATAAAGTGGAATAGTACCTGGAAAAGTTAATACAATAGCATACTTACTGAAAGCCAATTGAAAAAGGATAAATATTGAAGTAATTCCAATATTTTCCTCCTGGATGAATATCTTACTACAAAAAGAACAAAATTTCATGTCAGCAAACAGCAAATAAACAGTCTCAAACAAATCATCAGGAAAAGTACAGTTTTTGTCTGTGGGAGAAAATGCCGAATGGAAATAATGGTAGAACAGCCATGAATGAGAACTCATGAGATTTTTTGATTTACTAAAACGTTAGCTTGGACCCCCAAATTTGGTTTGTATGTTCCCTGTGGAATAACTCATTCTTTTTGGAAATCAAGTCACAATATCATGTTTTCATATTCTTATTACGACGTGTCGGTAGCGTTCCAGCTACCGTTGTCAATATTAGAGATATGATCTACTGTGAATGGACCTAAATGAGATTTGGACAACAAAGTTTTGCAGTCATACAGCCGTTTGCACCAGTTTCACTTAGGATAACCTTAAAGTTAGGGCATACTTAAGTGGAAGAATTTGTTTGCACTAGTCTCTTATCGCTCAAGCTTCACCTAAATCTGACAATAGGTTAAGTGCCAGTAATTCGTCGGATTAAGTAATACTAAAGCTTAATTAACCTTAAAAACTTCGTTTTATCGCAAATTATCTACGTGGTAAACAAAAACATGAATATTTCAAATAATGATCTGCTCTATGAAGACGACAACGCAGAAGAAGTCAGAATTGGCAGGCCACGACGGATAATTGAAAGGGCGGATTACTTGAACAGTTTTGATGACCTTCTATTTTTCCAACGATTTTGGGCTCAAAAACCCACTGCTTCACAAATTTTGGGTCTAATAGAAGTTGATGAGATTTAGTATCCGTATGATATGTAAGTAAAACCATACAAATTATAACAATTCTGACCCACTTTTAGTCAAAACCAGCCTTGTACGGATTTGTTCATGCCATTTGACTTTATGAAATTAACTGAATTCAAAATCATTTACCATTATTTCTAGGAACAATAGTGTGTCTCCATTAATCAGCTACTGACCTTCCTACGATTTTGTGCAACTGGAACTCACCTAGCATGTATTGGGGATTTTGCTGGGGTTCATCTCTCACCGGTGTTTCGAATAGTTGTTAGAGTTGGAAGAGCCTTGGCCAGAATGTCCAATAAATTTATGAAAATGCCTCAATTACAGAATAAACCTTATGAAAGTAATTTGAAATTTTATGAAAAAGCTCGCTTTTCTAGGGTCATTGGAGTCATCGATTGCACGCATATTAAAATACAATCTCCAGGTAAGGTGTATCATCAATGTATCATTAAAATGAATATTTTTGCCCATTGTTTTTTATTTTTTAGGTGGTCAAGACGCAGAGATTTTCAGAAACCGAAAAGGTTTTTTTTCCGTGAACGTACAGGTTATGGGCGATGCCGATCTAAAATTGATCAATGTGGTCGCTAGATGGCCAGGATTGTGTCACGATGCTACTATCTTCAATAATAGTAGAATTGAAGATAACTTTGAAGATAATCACTCTCCCGAATCAGTTTTATTAGGTACGTAATTATTTTTATTGATTTATCATTTATTTCTTTACTCAGCTGAAAAAAGGAACAAAATTGTAATAATATGTACAGATAATTAAGTTGATTTAAATTCGTTCAGGTGGCCATGAAAATGCTCCTCAATATAAATTTTTTTCTCGAGGGATAGCGGATACAACATAAGGAATTATCTATTCACTCCACTTCAAGAACCAAATACAAGGGAAGAACAGATGTATAATGAAACCCATATAAGAACGCGAAATACAATCGAAAGAATAATTGGCATTTGGAAACGTAGGTTTCCAGTGCTCATGGTTGTCGACTAAAATTGGAAACTGTACTAATGCTTATCGTTGCCACTGCTGTTTTGCACAATATCTGTAGAGCGAATGATGAGGAAGAGCTCCGGAACCAGAAGATATAGATCGTTTCTTACAAATCATGGAAGATGATGAAGTACCACATATTCCACGTTTAAAAGTTCAGACCCCCTTAGCCAATCAAGTTCGACGAAATTTGATTGAAAATTATTGTAGATTTATTGAATAATATTTTTTAACTATAATCATTGAAGTACATATAAAACACTTTATTAAAACTATTTATTGGTTCAACTGTTTTCTCAATCTCCATATCTAACATCAAACTTTCTTTTTGAAGTTCAAATAGTACTCCTTCCTGGTGCCTTCTAGCTTCAATATTAACGAGATCTGCCTCTAAACACTGTTTTTCCACTTCACTTGTTTCCAGATATTCTTTGTTTAAATCAATGGTACATCTCTATTGGGTGTAGGTCTGCGTCTTTTGGTCCAGTTATGATTTAAGCTTGGATTTTTTTTCCTGGCTCACATGCCCTGAGAAGGTTTGACGAGTGCTCTGAAATACATTAAAAATGAATAATTAACACAGATGATTGAGTTTTTAATTTCTTAAACATTCCTCGCATACAAAAATTATCAAGAACTGCCCGCCAGGCAGGTATGTAGCCAGGATTTGTGAATAATGGGTCTGTCTGTTAAAAAAATGCCATTTAGCTTCCAAAAATGAAAATGAGTGGGAAAAAGAATTCACAGGGGGCCCCAGGTCAGTTGATCTAGAACTGATATTTGAACTTCAGGTGAAAATAAAAAAGAAGTATATTGATGTAGTTCAAGAGAATAAAGTTTTCAGATAAATATATTCCAATTTAGGAAAAGTGTTTAGAAAATACGTACCTAAGGATTACCAATTGCAGCTTGATATACTGATGATGGAAGTGACACATCTACATAATTCTGGGTTTCTTCTGATTGGTAAGTATGGTCAACATAGAGAATATTTTCGGTATACACATTTAATTTATCTGCCTCCAAAATCACGACATCTTGGGCTTCATAGTCCCCATTAAATGGATTATTTATACCATAGACAGTTTTCTTGTTTAATAGATATAATGTTAATTTTTTTACCGGATCTTTTTTTCCTCAAAAGTGCCTCCGCCAGTTTTACACAGCTCTTTCTGTTCTTCTGCTGCCTATTTTCTCACAATCATCTCAATTTTCTCGTAATACTTTCTCAATGTTTTCTTACTGCGAAGATGGACTTCACTACTTTGAGAATTAAATGTATCAGCTATTCTTGTTCATTATTTTTCTCGCCATGTTGTGGAGTTTGTTTGCTTATTTTCTATATTTTTGAAATTGTGAAGTATGTTAATTAAAAGGACTTTTTCCTTAATAGTGAAATTTGGTGCATAAGCTCTGACATGAGATTTTAGTGTGTAATTTTATGAGCTTAAGTGTCAAACGAAAATATCAATGCTTACGAATATTTCCTAAAATTGGCAAAATTCAAGTATTTTCCTCCAGTTTTTTTGTGAAACAGACTGACAATTAGCTCAAGATAATAACCTTCACTGTTTGGAGTGAAAATATTTATCGTGAAATAACATGAATAAGTGTTTGAAAAGTACAATTTTTGAACTAAAATCGTCATTTTCTAAGTAATTACTGGATGATCCAGCGAAATTTTTGTTGTAATCTGCTTTATTCAAGGTAAGCTTCCAAACAAATCCATAAATAACATAAAATTCCAAGGGTCGCGAAGTCGACCAGAACCATTTTTTTTCTGCTTTAAACGTATAGGTACTGCACTCCGAAAAACAAAATTAAACACTTTTCCTCCATATTATAGATTATCTGTTAATAATAATTAGAATTTGCCAAACACAAACACCGGTGAAAACCATTGACATATGTCAATGGTTAAAACTTAATTAAAATATCATAATAAAAAAATCAGGTGATGCTGCTACTTTTCATATTTTTCATGCCATTTATCTACGTTGTCAAATCATTCCTCGACTTAACTGAGAATTTGATGCGGGAAACTCGTGCAGCACAATAATTTTTAAGGCCAACCTTAAGTTAAAGTCTCCCTCAGCTATAACGAGTTTTCAAGGAGTACTGGTGCAAACGGCCGTTAAGCTTCAAAATATTATTGATTGTCTAGCTGTCAGATTTTGTTGTTGTGTCAGATAGGGACCAAATTTTTTTTTTTTAAACTTATTTATCTTGATAACGGTAGCTTGAATGTTGTAATAAAAATACGAAAACATGATATTGAGGTTTCATTCCCAAAAATATGAGAAAAAAGAATGGTTTGTATGGGTATGAGTCTTATGGAAATTATTGGGTTATTAACAGTTGTCGCTGCAAAACAAACAATTCTTGAATCATGAATACCCCAGATATGTGAAATGAGAAAAGTCGATTTCTCCAACTCACCAATGAAAAAAAATCCTAGGAAAGGTAGCGAATACAGAAATGCAAAAAATAGAGTAATATAACATTATAAACAAGTGATATAAAAATACATGAATGGTGTCTAATAGAAATCAAGGACGGAGAACATGTAGCATGACATTAGCTGAGATTAACAGTTTTAACATCTTCTCTTCTTTTCGAGTTCTAGACCTTATTTACCAGGTTTATTTTGGTCTGCTTTGTTCTCCTCTTTGGTGTATTATATACAGGGTAGCGAGAAACTCTGGCTTCAAGTGTTTCCCTATGGAAATAAAAAATATATAATTATCAAATTTAAGGGTTATGAACAGTATTGTAATCTTTGTTTCAAAAAGGAACTGCCAAAAAAACGAAGATTACAATACCATTTATAGCCCCAAGATTTGATAATCATATCATTATGTTGATTATTTTCCAAAAAATGACTTGATGCCAGACTTCCTCGCTACCCTGTATAAGAGTGACTATAGCTCTATGAATTTATGTCAAATTATAAATTTGTGAAACAATTCCAAAACTCTGTCGTTTCTGACAATAAAATTATTCGTATGACCTCCATATTCTATGGAATGGATAAAACATTTCATCTATTGAAGCTAAAATTTTTGGAAGCAAACTATGGAATTTGTTCCTAATAATTTTGAACATAGTCGTGCGTCTTTTTTACATCACTTAATCAAATTTTCATGTCACACCAATTTTTTGTATAGCTCTAGTAAATCTTGATCTGGAAAAATGGATATTTCTCCAATTGAATTCAATTGAATGAAAATAGTTTTTGTCAGTGAGAGTGTTTGATATTGTTCGAATTGATTGATCTTCTAATCTTCCAATATTAAACATTGAGTCTAAAACTTTCATAAAATTGGAAGAATTTACTCAAGCTTCATTTTCCAATTTTTTGTATAATTTAAAATGAATCTCGTACCGGAAAGGTAGATATTGCTCCAATTGAATTCAGTTGAATAGAGATATTCAGGCTGGTATGACATGAATGTTTGTGTGCACCACGGATACTAATAGATATATACCCTCGGGCGACCTACACTTTGGCAAATTTATCTGAAGCCGTGAAAGGAAGGCAGTCGAAAACATTCGATATTCCCACGTTTAACTATGAAAAGCTAAAGTCTTGTGATACATATCAAATAAGACACATACTTTTAATGCAATTTCTCAGGGCAGACTTATTGACTTGGTGGAGTTTCGCTATACAGAGTCATGTTATTTCATTTAGTATTGATGGACAGGGCTAAACTGATTTTCAGGTGCCATGAAGTCTCGACTCCATGAGAATGAGAAGATTGGAGTTTGATAAAAATTCAAAATGCTGTATACAGTAGATTAATTATCGGGACATCCTAATAAATTCAACTGCACTACTATCTACATCTATCTATCTATCTATCTAGGAATCTATCTACATACTTGATAAATGTTAGCGAATAGATATATATCCTTGAATAATTGTGCTTGATTCATCATATGAATAATTATGCTCTGACTTTATCGTTATTTGTTTATAATGTATTTCTACCTCATAAGTTATGATGATCAATATATAATCACCAAAAGCTCCAATTAATCACTATGAAATTCATAATAATTAAAACTAATAGTTGAAAAAAAAAGGAAATATTAAAAAACATATTGCTAAAAAGTATATAAACCTTCATAAAACCAAATAATGTATCAGTAAGTGAAAACAACAACTATCAATATGATGAAATCAGCTGCAGTTCTGTGTATTCTTTTTAGCATCGCTAGTGCCAAGGTGAGCTAAAAAAATTATATAATGTTCAACGCATGATTTTTTCCCTGGGGAAATATTGAATACACATTAAGCTTCAGAATAAGGTTTAATTTTTCCCAAGACATTTCCTTTTCACGAAAAAGAGTAAAATTACCCCAGACAATGGATATGTGATTTATCAAATCAACAAAATATCTATTTATTCAGCAACTATGTTATTCGGTGTAATTATTTCCCATGTTCAACATTCCAATATAACAAACTATATTTTTGTGTTACTATTGTTCAATTTGTTAGAAACTCTAGCCCCGTGGCCCGTTTTTCTCGAAATATCTTATTTATTCATGACTCCATATAATTCATCAAGCACAAAAACAAATATACCTAACTTCGGAGGGTATGTATGTATGTATGTATAGATGTGTGATTTTGTTTTGTTTCGGAGGGTACAATTGACTCAATTTAGTGAACGAAAGGGATCATCAGCATCCCAAGTCCCCCATGCAAAAAGTCAAATGGCAAGCCCCTACTTATAATACATCATTAAAAAGCCGATACAAATGCTTTCCGTATGGTATGGGCAACAGGAGAATTGAGCTTGAAAAACGGTTTTCCACGACGATAACAACACAGGAAAAAATCAGGTTGGCGCTCAATGATACCATTTTTTTCCAATAGCCAATATCCAGCTTATCTTGAACTGCCACTGCATGATGGAAAGATGCTCTGACTGATTTAAAGATAGTACCAATGAAAAAGTTTGCTGATATCCTTGCCCAAACATCCACTTTCTCAAGATGTCTGGTGTATTTTGATTATAATGTGAATTTAATACACCCCAATAATGACAGTTGTTAATTCATATTACCATTTGAAAAAATTACATTTATAACTTTAGAATACATGTTTTCTTAGTTAATTTTGATTATTGATTTCCCCAATTATAATCCCAGGAATCCAAATTTATCGGTTCATATTGCCATTCAACATTCACGGAGAATTTGCATTTTATAGCAAACTTATGCCTCAAAACTGTTTGCGTCGACTCATGCGGTCCTGTCATAGCAGTTACTTTACGAGTTAATACAATAGGGTCTTGTTCAAATCATCCAAGGACTCCAGTTTCTCTAGCCAGTACTTCAGAAATCATACAACAGCGTGTTAGGCTTCACAGGTCTATAGCTTCTACTTTGTTTGTTATATTTCTCCATCTTATTCGATTTCTTGCAATCCTATTCCAATCATTTATTCCCCACTGTTTCAAGTTGTCTTCAAAAGCATCAGTCTATTTTCCTTGGGTCATCAATTTTTTTTTACCTTCCTCACGTCTAGGAAGCATTTTATCCAATACCTGACGTCATCCATCCTACATGGCCTAACCATCGAAGCCGCTGTACTTGTATTTCACTTGTTATGGATGGTGCCTTAAACGCATCATTCATTCCTCCGTTTATTTCTCTTTCTGAATATTAATCTAATCATTCCATTCCTACCTCTCTTTTACTTTCATTCTTCTCATTTGATAGACTAGCTTCATTTAGGTACGTACAACAGCGTAGGTTGTATGATTGTTTTGTATAGACTGATCTTTGTTGGTCTTGCTAATAATTTTCATTTCATTATATTTTCAAGGGCTCCCAAGGTTCCGCTAGCCTTTATTAGTCTATGTACCATTTCCATATCTTTTATCTCTCTTATCTGTCACTGCTACTCCCATATATTCAAAGTTATTCACTTTTTGAAACCAATAGTCTTCACCATTGCTTGTTATATCCATTACCGATGAGCTAAGCAGTTCCGGGATTCATGGCAGAGGGTCTGATCGTCACTGAGAATTTCATAGTAATTCACCCTTTCTCGGAATAATTTTTGTCTTCGAAGTTGAGCCATCAAGTCCGGGATCAATCATTATTATCAGTAGTAATACCCCTAGGGTCTTGATAATACCGAGATATTGTCATAGAGAATGCTGAAAGCGTGTTGCTTGATAATAGCCAAGGCCGCAGTACGAGGGCTATTATCTTTGAGCAACACGCTTGAAGGATTCTCTACGACAAAATTTTGAGTATTTATCAAGACACGAGGAGTATTCGATAAGATAATTTTTTACTTTGTAGATATCAAAAAATTGATTGTAATTCTGAAGCTTAATACTTTTCAATACAAACTTCATTACTTTTAATAAAAATTATTCATTTTTATATAAAACTACAGTTGTGAAAAGTACAATTGGTAAATTAATTGAATCGTTAAATGCAATACCAAATCTTTCCGACATTTTTAATCCAGTTGTCAGTTTGACGTTTAATTAATTTTCAATAAAACATAAACACCAAACTTAAAACACCACATGTAGGGTATTATTGCTGTAATACAGCGGTGATTGGATGAAATTTGACACATGACTTGAAATTAAGTAATTTGATTGGTTACTATATTCAGTAAAAAATTATCATTAACATACTTTATAGAATTTATAGCGCTAACGTCTTTTATTTACAAGTAGTCAATTAAAAATAAATGGAGATGTGCTGTGACAGAACTGTATTCATTCAGAATTGTCAAGATTGTGAAGTGAAATGTCACCAAAATTAGGTTAACCAGTGGTCACAGTCTTAACAAGAACTCAAAGTGCCTGTTACTTCATCCTTTGGTCAAA
Organism: Galerucella pusilla; assembly: GCA_910591695.1. Classification (NCBI taxonomy): domain Eukaryota; kingdom Metazoa; phylum Arthropoda; class Insecta; order Coleoptera; family Chrysomelidae; genus Galerucella; species Galerucella pusilla. The sequence continues at coordinate 19,999 of CAJUYI010000429.1, forward strand.
AAACTTCAACCCATGGTTATAACGGAGCAAGCGGTCATAGAACAGCAAACCTCTTGTCAGATCTTGTTAACGATAACTAGAACTCTTTACCAGAGGTGATAGAACCGGCCCTTAAAGGTTGCTTCAGTTCTTTTTGTAATCTTGTTATTATTGTGATGTCGTCTGCATAGGCTATCGCTCCTGGATTTATCAACATGTCCCTCATTATACCTCCCAGAACCAGATTGAATAGAACTGTCGTGAGTGTACCCCCTTGTCAAATTTCTGTTGCTCTGTATACATCAAAAGTCCATCATAACTTTGTTAAAGGTTTCAGCTAGGTCATTTCCACTATTTTTCCAATTTTACGACCAAAGTACGGATATGCAGATTACTCACATGTTCTTCAGTATGTTCCCATTGAACACGGTAGCTGTTTGTAGATAGATAAATCATGAAATCATTTTCAAACAACTCAATAGTTGTTTGTTCATGAGTGGCTATTTGGGTTACTACTAGTTTTCAAAAAAATTGACAGAAACTGATATCTTCGAATACAAACCTGACCAAAAAATACAATTGGACATTAAACGAAATATTGGGGTCTGAAATAACACCTGTCATTATGAATTATTGCTGTACGGCTCTTAATTGCTCATACATAATCATTTTTTATCAGGACGGCTGTGTTTAGCCACTGTTGTTATGATAATTTCTGGAAATAGCTTTGGGCCAGTTCAGGAAAAACTATTTGCAAAAAGAATAAAGTGATGACTTCAGAGTGAGAGAAGATACAGTTATGCACTTCTTACAATATTATAACTCCATAGGACACAAAATAAAATAGCTCAAGTTCAAAATTCCTATAAGGTAGTGGACCTTTGAGTCCAAAATTGAATCCTCTAAACATATGCAGTGATCTTCACAGTTTGCATGAACGTTCTTTTTTGGACTGAGTACGGAAAAAATTGAAAAATGCTATGAGAATCAATATAAAATTCCTGTCCAGTTTTAATTATGTTATTATGATATTTCCAGTCAGGATCCAGGGTGAATCATCCTACAGTGTTAGCCGGTGTGGAAGAATGTTCCAAAAAAGGGATAGGGATAGGGATAGGGATGATATAAACATTTTCTCGATACCTTTCTCAGTGTAAAATGAGCTGATCGTAGAATAACGCTGGTATCAGTTGCATAATTCAACCTAAATAAATTTAGAGGATGGTAATCGATATTTTTTCATCAGGAAAAATAATTATGACGGAAGCAACTATGTTTCCATATTTTGATTCAAAATTCAATTCGGATGGATAATATAACTCAAGTTTTCAGATGCTTGACTAGTTCCTTGCTTATTATTATATTTGTATGGCTTGATCGGATCAGATTCTGTATTTATAATGTTGTAAGTAACAAAAAATGTTTTGTATTTAATATTGTGTTCTATTTACATTAATCATACGTTCATTTATAAAATTTTTCATTTTAATCGTTTCATTTCCAGTCAGCAGGATCTAGGGTGAATCATCCCACAGTATTAGCTGGTGTAGAAGAATGTTCCAAAAGAGAAGGTATCGATATACAAACGCTTTTTGAAGCACTGAAGACGGATGAAAGAGATGATAAACTATTTAATTATAATTATTGCATCATGAAAACTATTGGCATCATAGGATCAGATGGTAATCCTGATTTGAAGGTTGCTGAAGAATATACCAAATATATGTTTCCTGAAGTACTAGACGAAGTCCTGGGAACATGTTACAGCATTAGAGGTGAAAAAATGGACGTAGCTTGGCGTATCAACAAATGCTTGTCAAGTTTAAAGTTGTTTGATTGAGTGATGCCCGACTAAGTTTAAAATCATCAGAAACGAATTCGATGGTCTGCTTTTATAATTTTTTGTTGCAATGGATGAAATAAAAAACTGAAATATTCAAAAACATTATTCCTATTCCTATTCCTCTACCTATTGTATAACTGTCGGTGGACAATTTTCATCATCATGCTAGTATTGAGTAATACAATCATTCATTTATATATTTATCAATAATCATCAATATTATTGAATTTCCGTTTAAAAATAATTTGATAGTTGGATGAATCCCAATTTTCCATCCATTCCATAGAATATGAAGGTCATACGAATAATTCAATTGTCAGAAATAACAGAGTTCTGAAATTGTTATAGATAATTTATAATTTGACATGAATTCATAACTCAGACAGCAACCGCACACTCACCAAACTTTGTCTCGCCACTACGACCAAGCACTAGTTGCTAGTAGCGCCGCACGAGCGCTGTAGTCACTGTATTTCTAATTAAAATTAAGGTGGTACGATTTAGGAGGCGGTACAACTTAGGCAACTCTCCTCTATAACTCTATTCTCTCTTGCATATCTTTTCTTTATCAGTCTTCTTATTATGACGAGCATCCTCTGCTAGTACTTTGGATATTTATTTGGTGAGAGTTACCTCTGTCTCTGGGGGAGTCCCAAGCTGTACAGAGATATTTATAATTCTCAGGTTAACTTGATAGATTTCTCATAGATTTTCTATGCATGCTAATTACATCACTTTGGCAGAAAAAGTTTAGGTTTCATTCTTTATTTCAATAGATACGTCAAAAAGTTTCGGACAAAATTTACAATATGGAATGGATATAAGCCTCGTAGAATGCATACGCAAGGTTGACATCTTCTGCTTCCCATTTTCTTTTGGATATTACTCTTAGCAAATTCATACCTTTTTCCCATATTTTTTTAAAATACTTGACGTGGTTCGTCCATAATAAACTATTATAACAGGTGGTTTGGATTAGTTGGTACAACATCGGACTTCTGACTAAGAGTACGCGGGATCGATCCTCGACGGCGTCCTGAAATTTTTTAATCAAGAAAATGACAAAAATTTCACTTTTCAAATAGATCGCTCCAAATTTAGATATTACAAAGGTGAATCTAATTGAAAATTATAAATTTGACAGCTTGTCAGTGGTCAATCTTAATAAAAATAATACATTAGACTGATTATCCGCATGCGTGCGGAAAGTTACTTTCCGCTTATGTGTGGAAAATAATTCGCACGCTAGTTTGATATAAGCCACTCTCCGAGGTACTGTATGGTCCGTTTATTGTTATATTTTCCTATTTTCTGGTTTATTTGGTAGGCGAAAAATAGTTAAGTGTCACACATGCAGGAAACGCTTTAGCAGCACCCAACTAGCAGCTTTAGCAGCCCTCACTGCGCTATTAGTCTTGGGCGACCAAAGCTCAATTTCTGCCCTTGTGACACAATATACTATTTATGCCCCATTTTTGATGTTTATATGATTGGTTTTCCAGCAAGAAGTGCGAAAAATATTGTTTCCACCACTTCTTTTTTCTCCAAACAAAGGAATAATTTTAAATAAATGTCAATTCAAAACCATCTCAATCTTTCAATAGGGAATATACTGAATTACAAATTAGAACGGTGTTTTCTCGAGATACAGTATGTCCCAAATTTGAAGCCACCCGTTGGGATCTCCAAGAGAGAAACGATTAAATTGTAAAAGGTGTACATTCCAATGAAAATGAAGAATTCCCAACTGCTTTTGCATATCTTTTCTGATAACTCCACAAAATAATAAAAACGAGAGCACTATTCTAGCTCGATAATAGTAGTCTCTATCTTGATTCATATGTTCCCTTGTCCGGGTAGATTATAATTTTTTGTCTGATTTGAGTGTTTCTCAACCTTTTTTGGATCTTGATCACATTTGAGATGAGGAAGAGGTATATGTATTTATTATTGGTATAAGAAATAAGCCTAATTGCCTATCCGTTTCACGCACTATTGGAAACACAAAGTCACAAAACGGTGTGGTTATTCAATTTGTATTCTTAATGTATTGATATTTGCATTACATTCCGTCCAGGTATATGGAGTTTATGTAGGTCACACAATATGTATAGCACTCGATGAAAACATTAAATATTCAAATATCTTTGTTTTTATTCAATTATTGCAACAGAAAAATATATTAACAACAAATTAATTACTTATTATTTCTAACCTGGCCGTGTATCTCTTCCAAATTACTCAATCGAACAGCTTCAAACTTGACAAGCACTTGTTGATACGCCAAGCTACGTCGATTTTCTCTCCTGTGTTTTTGTAACATATTCCAAGGACTTTGTCCAGTGCTTCAGGAAACATATATTTGGTATATTCTTCAGCCACCTTCAAATCAGGATTACCATCTGATCCTATGAGGCCAACAGTTTCCAGGATACAATAATTATAATTTAACATTTTTTCATCTTTTTCATCCGTCTTCAGTGCTGCAAAAAGCGTTTGTACATCGATACCTTCTTTTTTAGAACATTCTGCCACACCAGCTAACACTGTGGGATGATTTACCCTAGATCCTGCTTGCTGAAAATGAAATATTAAAAATGGTAAATTTAGGGAATGGGGAGTAATGCTTGCAATGAATAAAACAATATCAAACGGAAAATAAGGTTTCTTCATTGGAATAAGAAAGATGCCTCCAGTCTTGAATAACTACACAGATGCACACAGTATACAACCATACAAATATATTTTTTGCCACATTTCACCACACTAAGAAGTAGGAAAAATATTCTTCCAATTTTATAAATCCACGGAGTACAGTTACTAAACTTTTCTCCGTAAAATGAACAATCTTTCAGGAACAACCAATTTTTTCCATGAAAGTTGAATGTTTTTCCTTCATAACCCCAAATAATAAAAGGTTATAATTCATTGAACATCATTATTTCAACTCACCTTTGCAGTAGCGATACCAAATAAAATACACAGAATGGCAGCTGATTTGAACATATTGATAGTGGTTGTTTTCAGTTACTGATGGAACATTTGGTTTCACGGATGTTTATATAGTTCTTAGAAATATATTTTTTTAATACTTATACTTTATAATTTTTTATTATATACTTTTCCACTACTATGAATTGTATATCAATTAATCAAACCTCTCGGTAAATATTGATTGTTTATTATAATTTATGAGATAGAAATTAATTCATTTTATGAATATTGCGATGAGGTCACAGCATAATTATTCAAACAAATTAATCAAGCTCAATCGTGCAAGGATTGTCATTTGGTTTTGTTTACCAACTTCACAAAATGTGTAAGTGTGCAAGTGGAAAAATTCCAATAATGTAGACGAGATGACCCGATAAGGTATCTATTGTATTTCGCATTTAACCCTTAGGCAGGCGTGCCCACTTTTACGACGTTGTCAATAACACCCCTCGAACAAAAATCAATCTATTAATTTGGGATTATCTAGGGTAATTTTGATGTATTTTTAAGATGCATTCGAGTTTGTTCAGTACGTCTTTATCTTTATACGACCCCAAATGTGTTGTCCAAATATATAAAAAACACACATATCAAAACTATGCAATTCTGTTCAAAAATAAAAAATGTGTTTTCTTATATATAAATTAAATAGCAGATCGCATGGAGTGTACAGAACACCCTAAGCACTTCCAACGCGTCTTATCTAGTACACCGACAGATTACACCTGAAACCAAACACGGCACCCGATGGTTATTTACTTATTTAGTTAAAAGGGAGGTACACGCGATCAATCTTACTGTGAGCAAAAATTACAATGACATTTATGAGAGCGGGGTGTTCTCTGCACCCCGCGCGAGCAAATGAGGGTTAAGTTCTTTCCATCCAACTCCAGAATTCGCATTCTCATGGAGTTGAGACGTGATGGCACCTGAAAATTAGCCAATCCCTGTAAATACTTAATGTCATTAAGAGAACTCAATGAAATGTTACTCTATATTCTGCAATTTGACCAAGCCAGTGAGACTGGTCTAATAGTTTACAGTGATATGTACTAGAGTGTAGCTGAAAAAAAACAGAAAAAGAAACTGGAGACTCTTGTTCCGAGTATTGTAACTACCAGAAATATAAGTTTTGAAATACAACATGACCACCAAATGTCATCTGTCACTTGCCATCTGTCATTTGAAAAACAGTGTAGTAATACATCTTAAAGACGTTTGTTTACGAAGTTCATGACATTTTGTAGATGTCCTCTAATATTCAAAATAGTTGTTCACCTAACTAGTGCGGAAAGTGACACTTTTCTGCACACTATAGTACGTATTGCAATCGTGTGCGGGAATAGTTATTTACGTAATTAGTGGGATATGGACATTATCAACGCACACATGTGAAGTTTGCACATAACTGCGATAATAATTCCTATCCCACGTGTAACGTACAAAATTTTATCTACAACTGTTCATTAGAGTTATTACCAGTATCTCATGAAATTTTATTGAAAAAAAAATATTTCAATCCAACGTATTGTTGAGAATATTGACTGCAAACATAAGGTACTGTTCAAGATCAAGCGAAGACAATCTCCCTTCGAATATTGTAAATGCAGCTTCCAGTTTGCAATGTTATTTTATCTTGTTCCAGAGAAATAACGGAAAAAATACCAGCTGGCTTATGATCGTTACGAGAAATGGTGTCAAGAAAAGAAGGTTTGGAATATAAGTAGTGAAAAAGTACTATTAGTACAGTTCGTTGGGTGAATCTTTTCCCATGTATGAAATATTAACATACTACTTTTTGTAGTACGTCTCTTTTCTACTCACAGAACCTAAGCCCCCGAAATGAAACCGTTTGTTCCATTACAGCATAATATAACAAACAGAGATATGATGAATGTCGGCGATAAGTTTAACGCGAATTTGTACGTTCACAGACCAAAGACTTTGTTTACATTTTTATTCATTTTATTGCCCCCTGCATATAAATTCATTTCAAAAACAGTTGTTATAACGACTAAAACTTATACCTGAGTGTTCGAATTATTGTGGTAAGTGAATAGCTATTTGTATTACTAGGGAGAAAAGTGCCACTTTTCCTCCCGCAGGATGTAGTAAACATCCAAGGGAGGAGAAGGCACTTCACTCCCATGTGATACATATGATTTTTCCTCCTACCCACCTTTTTTTGAAAATTTTTCACGACACAAATAGGTAACGAATATAATTAAGAACACAAGAATTATTTATTTAACAAATTTATCAATATATGTTTTTCAATTAACTACATAGTATTGTTTAACTATATTTTAGAATTATTTATGGTCATATTGAATGTGCAATTTTGAACAGCACTTATATAAATACCATTGGAAAAAGATAGGGTTTGAACAGGAGCTTTAGTATTTGAAATATTTTCGCTTAGCACATTGTAATGGTGGTAACTTCTAGAAGTGCTTGGCTGATTTTGATCAAGTTCAGGTTCTACATTATTTCCCATAATTTGATCAGAAATGTTTCTTTTTTTGTGTAACATTGTTCTACATAACCTCCTGCGATATTGGTTGATTTCCAACCGCCATGCTGTTTTAGAGCTAAAATATCTCCTCCAACGTTTACTAACAGAGTTACTGAAGTTTTTCTGAAACTGTGCCCTGTGAAATGTTTGGCATTTGGAAGATTGAGATATTCAATTTTTTGTGGTATTTTGGATAAACTATTTTTGCGAACCACTTGATTTATACATTTGCCTGCTTTAAAGCATACCAACAATCGTTTATGCTCAGTTTTAGGATGTAGACAGATATACTTTTTAACGATTTGAAAAAAATTTGGGCCGTTACCTGTTGTAGTATTGATAACGAAAGTTCGTTGTTTATACGTTTTTGAAGTGTGGATATTAATGATTAAAAGATTGTCTTTCTCTTCAATATCATCCATAGTCATTTCAATAAGCTCATCACAACATCGACATGCTCCAGAAATTCCAACAACAAGGACTACCTATGAATATTTTATATCAAAAATTAAATTATTTGCATGGGATTTCATTTCTCACCTTCATTAATAAAAAAACATCATCGGGGGCTTCCATTAAGAATGTATTTATTTTTTCTCTTGTAAAAGTTTTAGCTTTATTTGGTTTGTATCCTGCATTTTGACGTTTTAAAAATGCAATCAACTTTGGATATTTAATATCGACATTGTCCTTCATTTGTATAATTGTGCGTAGCATTGAATATTTAGACCAAAGTTTTGAAGCTTTCAATGATTTTCCTTGTAGTGAAAAATATGCCAGTAAAACATTTTCTGAATATTTATGTATCTTGTTGTCTTCAGCCCATTGCTTATATTGTGCATATTGTTTTTCATACCTGTCTTTAGATTTTTGTGGTAGTAAGGTTAATGACGCTATGTTAGCTTGTTCCTTAATATTAGGTGGTGTATTTGGAAATTCAAAATCACTTGAATCGCTCTCCATTTTCCAAAATTCAACTAAGTTTAATGAATGTAGCGACTTTGCACCGCAAAAGTCAATCGCCGTGTTTACTGTCAGTGAGCCACAGCATACTATGCTTTTCTTATTCTGAACTCAAAAAACGTATATCTAAGATTTCTGAAGTTGAAATTTGTATTGAAGAACTACGTTGAAGTAACATTATTGTTCGATTTTTACCAAAAAACAGGATATACAGGATGTTCTAGAAATTATGGAAACAATATGAATATAATGAATTCATAAGTTTCATCGTTTACAACTTACTTGAAATGAGGGGGGGGGGAAAGTACTTTTCCTCCCTAGGGAGTTTCCTCCCTGATTTGAGGGAGGAACGTGTGTACTTTCTATGGGGATAGGAGGAAAAATTATTCATGTACTCCTCATTTATCTACTTCGCAATGAAAACTAACCTTAAGGTTTCTCGGTATAGTATATAGGAGTTTCCGATGGCCGCATCAAAAAAGTAATAGCAAATTTAAGGAAATTAAAGGTGCATTTGAACTTAACATGTTTTTAATTCTCATGAACGCTATTTGGTGAAAAAATGAGCTCACGTTTGACAGTTTTGTACAGGAATCCCTATGTCTAATCTTATAGATAACACAGTGTATGTAAAATTGAAAAGTAATCTAAGCTTCATGTGGCCAATCAACTAACAAGAAAATTATTAATATCAACGCCAATCAAGGTGAGTTTTCAGTTCAGAGAGTATGCATACCCAATTGTGGATGCCTCGTAGAGTTTGCCCCAAATTTTCCATGGATTGAGGCCTGAGATTCATTGTTAGGTGATGGAATGATTTGGAATGGTCAATTATAGCATGAAGATTTTTCCACAAAAGTCCGGATCATTTTTATTTTTGGTTGTTATCTCACAAATCATCCAATCAAATATTCATTTCCTATAAATATTTATATGGTAATTGATTACTTGGATGAAGATTATTAGTCATCAACCATTTTAACTTTCCATCCTTATTATAATTCCAATTCGAAGGACAATTTTTATTAATATCGCAGCATTTAGTAGTTGATTCGGTCTGCGAGACCAGTTCTCTTCGATTAATGTTCGTAACAGTAATTGATAACAAATTTTTGCGATCAATATAGCATAAACTAGAAACATGTTAACCAGTTCGTTGTTTGTTGCATTGGAATGATTTCGCTTATTTGGGATAACCATTCAATCAATTTTCAAGAGCAGTTTCGTCGGGCTAGTTATTAGTCCAAACTAAAAAATTTATTAGGCTATCACCCTTTCGTTTTTCTGGTGAATTGCAGTAGAAAATCATGGAATTCCATCCTCTACATACTGAATTATAAATTCCTTGATCCTCACTGGTGAGTTTTTTATTTATACATTCTTCCACTTATCGCTTGGGTAGTGCTTACTTTGAAACGTTGCATCAATTATTTCCATGAACTTATTCAATAGCCTTTTTTGAATTGACTACTATGCTAGCTAATTTTCATCAAGACCATTGCAATAGGTAAGTGTGACAATTACTTCTGTTGCAGTTACAATTGCAATTTTTCAATGCAATATTTTTGGGTCTGGATGTGTTATACATATTATTCTGATTTCCAATTTGGAAACGGTTTCGCAAAGTACAGATATAGAGCAACAAAACATTCATTCTCGATTTACGATCAAATGCTGCAAAACACTCGGGAATACGGCCGAAAATAACAGACCTGTGCACTTTTCGAATTTGATAATTCGATTCACCCAATTGATTATCCACTATGATGGGGAATAATCGAGTGATAACGTACTGTAAAATTCGAGGAATTCCAAAATGGAGTCTTCTCTTTAACACATTGTGAAAATATTATAGAAAGTGTTGATGTAATTGAAAATGTAAAAGATAATAGATTGTAATGATGAATTTTAATGGTAGAACAGCATAGTCTTATAATATCAAACAATATTCGGAAACGTGAATTATTTTTATTGTCAAACTTGACAAATATTCCGATTAAACAAACTTTTCCATAGTTAGAATATAACACAACCCATACAAATGAGTTTGGCGATCTTGGATATTTCCAACATTCCCACTCGACAAATTATGTAGTCCGATTGATTGATTGATTTCCAAATATCATACCTTCCTGCACCAATCCGATATTGCTACATCGTCAGCGTACCCTTTCATGGCTCTATATAATGCTTTCACCAGAACACGTGAACCAAGCAATTATTTACTGTTGAAGTCTCCAATTCAGATCACTCGTACTTAAGCTCAACTCCGTACGGTTAATCAATTTAAAATGAAGTTCACATTAAACGGCATAACCTATAGTATAGATCCTACTTTAACATGTACTGTTTGTAACCTGGACGAGAAAGAAACTATTTTTCACATTTTGTTTGAGTGTCCGATATATACAGTTATGAAACAAAACATATCCTGTCTGCAAAATTTGGAAACATTAGTAAATGCTCTACAAAATATAAACCTATCTGAGGGAAAAACTATATGCCTTTGGAAATTTCTCAAATTGAGGGCATTTATACTCGATGAATAATGTATTTATTTTATTTTGTTTTCTTTTTTATAACAATCTGTCTGGTGAACTTGAAGAAAAATTTTTTTTTGTATATTATCACACACTAACCTTGCTGTAAACATTATTTTCTTTAAGCAATAAAGTTATTATTATTATTATTATTATCATTATTGGTCCGATTGATGTTTTGATGTCGAAATTTTTCCTTGGAGATAGATAGATATGCTTATTTATATAGTCGAAGTCAATTATTCTATTGAGTAAATGCAAAAGACTGAGAAGATAATCAAATGCAAATAGTGCATACGCCGCGCGGCATGATCTGTCATTTTCTGCCGTATTCCCAAGCTTTTTTCACCTACTTCGTAGCATTTGATCACAAATCGAAAATTTACTTTTGGTTGCTCCATATCTGTACGTTCTTGACATTCAAAATCGGAATATCTATGACTAAAAAATAAAGAATTAAAAAACTGCAATTGCAACAAAAATAATAATCTATTGTCCCATGGTACCCGCTCCTCAAGCACATGAAGTTCTTACAAAGGACTTGTTTTCTACATAGTTTTATTGCTATAACTTGAAAAACAACGAAGAACATATGGATTTTTTTAAGTGGAGAAATTACGTTTTTTTCGTTTCAAACGTTTATAACAATTTCGTGGACAACATTGCGAGTCGAAAATATACGAGGTTCATTCTACGTAATGTCTTCTACATGATGACACACTACTCACTATTTTCATGATCTACTCGGCCTAGTTATCAATGTTCATTTGTTCATAAGTCAATTGTTAAACTGGACTTGTACACGCATTGCTATTCATATTCGCACGTTCTTATATTATGTTGACAATTGTAAAGATATGGGTTGGTTTGTATTTCACGTCAAATTCACATGTATTGAAGTGGCAAGTGCAATGAATGACTTTCGCCTTATCAAATTAGTTGATAATATCTATATTTGGGGAATTTATTTTATCAGCACGCTAACAAAATGTCAATCACTCAAAATCGAGCGGTACTGGGCGATTAGTTAAGGGTAGTATTTTTTGTATGGTGATTTTATGATTTTTCGTCAGAGTGATGGTTAACTTCACTACTATCGGAAACTCATGTTAACTTTGGTTCATTCCGTGGCTGAGTGGAAAAAGTTGATACAAATGTTTCGCTAAATTACACAGTGTTTTTGCAAAAAATCACACATTTCGTTAGAAGAAAAATCCACTAACAAACGTTATTATACTCTAAAAATTTTCACTGTAAAATCCGAAGGGGAGAATATTCTCTTCACTTTATTTTTATGCAGGATAGTTTGCATAGACTGTCTACGAATTCCACGATTTCTTGCCAATACACTTTAAGATATTGAAGGCTTTTCGTGAACATCTGAAGTTTCATCCTCACTAGATTCATTTTCCGGCTTACCATACCTTGGAATATTTTTCACACTGCCAGTTTCAAAGATCCCTTGGTGCGAGCCTCTTAAACAACGCTGTATATCATATCCTTCTCTCCTTCATAACTTCAAGTGCAAAACATTGTGATGGACTATCTTTTGAATCAAATCAGTCCAAATAGTGGTTGTTGAAGTAATGTGTTAACGCCCCAAAGACTGTAGCAGATAGTTCATAGATGCATGAGTTTTGTAATTTTATAGTCAAATTAAGAATTTGTTGTGAATGAAATGTGAAAAGGGGTGCTACTCGGAAATTTACCCCGTACCTACTCATCACATTTCGGTGGGCTGTGGAAGTCATGTATACGCTGTACTAAACATCACTTGAAACGGGTGATAACGACAAATGAAATTCTATTTTAGTGACGTCACCCAAATAAAATAAAATAAAATAAAATCGCTGTGTGCTTAAACGAAATAAACGAAAATTGCTTCGCTTAAGACAAACATGCTAGAAAAGAGCTTTTTGGATGTTAAGTAATGATTTGGCGGAAAATTCTTGTGGCCAGAACATAATAAATCATGTTTTTTTTTTTTCAATAGAACTGGTGTAGGTGTTATCTCAGATTGCTGGAAACCTTATAATGCAACCCGTTTTCAAAAGTACATAATATGACAAGGTGAAACTGATGGCTACAATGGTCCACAATGCTATGTGAAAAAAAGGAGAGAAATGAAAGAAGGAAAAAAGGAGAGACCTAAAATGGAAATGTGAGTGAGTATTTTGTAATAACTGAATGTTATAAGGGTTGATTAAAGGAAAACTGATAAATTAAACTCACCGTGATTTAATTACAAGTTTGTGAATACTTACTATTACCCTTAGAAATATTAATCATATACCTAATATTCTTTTGTCTGTTTTTTTGTTTGTTTTCCCACAATTAATACATTTGTAGACCTTCAGTACACTCAGACTTACTGACTTACTGCGCCAATATTTATAAAGAGTAGCCGATTCTTCATTACTTAAATAATTTCTGAACAGCCCTAAAGTCGAAAAAAATTCACCGTGAATATCGTGTGGTTTTAAAGTGTCTTCGTCTACGGGCATGGGAACAGGATCTTAAAATAATCTTAAGCTTAATATCCACTTTCACAGAGTGGTAATGTTCCAACAGGATCACTAACTTAACTATATTCAAAAATTAGCGAAATTGCTCAACCATGTGGTCTTTCAAGAAGATCACAAGAAAACCTGTCTACGTTTTCTCAGATAAAAAGGTTTGTTATTTTCATTTGATTATTTATCATTTTTCATTTGATTATTTATCATCAAAGTACTCAGATGACGGAAATTGAAGGGAGGAGAATTGGAATTATTTAGGCAGGTTAATGATCTCTAATCGGCAGATGTATGAATGAAAGTGGTACGTTAGGATTGATGATTTATAATTACTTCAGGAGGATCTATTTCCAAGATTGACTAATATGATGAAATTGTTATCTACCTAATTTGATACAACATATAAACAAAATAACCTTCAATCTCTTCACATTTACCATTATGAACTTATAACTTCTAAATATTCCATTTTTTCCTATATCTCATGCAGTTTCAAAGTATAACTGATAAATACTTATTTATTCTTTTTAGGTGGCCTCCAGGGAGATGCTTGAGAAAAGTGAGAGGAAGAGAAGACCTTGCATTGTATAAATACTACTAAGAGTAATCCCTATCTGTTTTTAGTAAATTAAGTTGGTAGGTACAGAATTTATTTATTGATGTTTGAAGGTGGGGCAAAAATAATTATTTGTTCTTCAACAAGTTCCAGGAATATTTGTTTTGGGTAAGCGTTCTACTCTATGGAATGTTATTTTCAAATTGGAAAAGCGATATAATAGTATAATACTATTATCTTGACAACTTTTGATAACACGCTTTACTTGAATATGAGAGTTGTCACAGGAAATTCTGATTAGGCAAGGAAATATCCTATTATTTATCAAAAAAAGCATAAATTGAAAAAATTAATTCTGGAAAATAGACACATATTATCATTGCATTCTAGTTTTGTTGGCCTCTCGGAAAGCTCTCCATAGTATTTTCTGATAACGGAAAAAAGTTTGTAGCACTACTCTGCTGCGTGAATTTGGTAATTTCACCAAGGGTTCAGACCTTATCATTTTCCTCGAATTTAGCGAGCGCGTGGCAACAACGTAATTTCCGCGAGAGTAACGGAAACCACCGCCGCCAGGACAGAGAGACTATAGCACGGAATACTTTAACAATTGTTATAGTATTCCGTGACTATAGACTCGAGTCGAGCTTTAACTTCCAAGGAGGATAACGCAAATTTATATCACAGTTCACTATTTACCATCAACTATCCACTATCAACTATTAACTATTCACTATTTGTATGCCTCAGTTTAATGTAAAATGAAGTAGTGTAAGTTATACTCGGTGAATAAGTTGATATACAATCCACGACCACGCAACACCAAGCGAAATTAAGAATTTGTTGTAAATAAAATTTCGAAAGATGGTGTTACTTGGAAATATATGCCTCCGTACTCATCACATTTTGGTGGGATGTGGGTGTACGCTGTACTAAACATTACTTAAAATAGGTAATCGGTAGAACGCCATCAACATTTGAATGCATGTATACACTTTTGGTGTATATCGAGGATGTGCTCAATTCAAGACCCTCTGCTTCTCATCTTCTAAGCCCAAATTCCTTCCACTTCAGTTATTTCACTTTACACCAGCCAAGTTCTTAGTTGACTCGCCCCTAAATCCAGAACCAGAATGGGACGTTAGTACAATTCCTGTGAATCGCCTCTCCGTATTTCAACACATACAGCAAATGAAGTTTCATTTTTGGAAGAAATGGAGCATAGGTCGTTTTGGAACTCCAGAATAGTGTGAAATGGGAAGCTAACCAAAGCTCACTGAAGAAAAATGTTTTTGTTATTGACGCCCAGGCAATGGAAAATTTATCGTGGAAGAGATTAAATACCTTGAATGGTAATTATTTGGACTGATTTTGTGGTGATGAAACGCGGTTTTCAAAAGCTATTCCCATTACAGTTATAATGAACAGTAAACTTGGTAATTGAGTGTTGTTTTAGGTTGATGCCTGGTAACTTCAAGCTAGGAGGTATGTTAACGCCTTAAAGACTTTTGCGGCCGTGCGTTGTCAGGATGGTGGTGCGATTAACACAATCTGATGGATCTGATGGACCTGGTTGGTTGCGCTGGGACCATCGCGCGACATCTGTTTATTTTTTGTTTTGTTCAGGGGTGGTATTAAATTTTACAGTATTTAGGACACAAAAAGGAATAAAATATCGTTGAGTGAATTTCAATAGACGAAAAAAAACTTCACTGGCTTAGATTACTTCTTCAGTTGAAAAGAAGAAGCATTCATCCAATTACATGTAAATTTTCACAAATAGTCCAATCCCTAGAACATTTCATCATTATCCATGGTCAATGATATGCTTCAACAGTTAGGCAACTATTCGATGAATTGTATTTTATACAATGCGCAGCTTACACAAACTAAACTTTCCATTTTTTTGTCTCAAAACACTCAGTAACATTTTTGCCTGGTGAAAATATCAGTTTGGAAAATTGCTGATTCACCTAGTTGAAGATATCCGATTGCCTAGAACAATACCGGAATTTTGAAGTAAAAAAGAAGGAGAACTCAAACAACCCCACTCACTAGAGCATGGCAGGGACAGGTGTCGGCTATGTAATTAGAAAAATTCTTCCCCCAGTTATAGAAATAATATTTTTAGTGCTGTTCGAATTCAGGGATAAACAGTGTGGAATAACTGATGAATGAAAACGCTAGACCGACTCACGCTTCATCCTCAGGGGATGCGGGAATACGACTCTGTGGATCACAAGTATATACTCAAGTAAATAGTAGTCCATATTATTTGATGTTTGAGGTCCTCTCACTATGCTAACATTTTCCAAACTCTGATTGTGTCTATACGTCGCTTAAATACTGATTTAATTGAATGTAAATACAGTCCGAATCATTTGAAGTTTCCTTTTATGCAATTTCTGTGTTTGCAGTGTCCAAGGATATTGATGTATTAGAGTTTTAATTCTATAATTGAGAAATCAGTATGTCTTGTAGCATATCAAGTGTTTTGAATGGAACATATATTTTGAGTAACAAATTATGCTCATAATTTATCATTATGGACGACACAGTAAGTTATCTTTATCCAAGAATATACTATTTTTCAATGTTCCAATCTTTTTCTATTTATTAGGAACATTTATTGAACGCCTCCTACATTAAATGTTGAAATCTCCTCAATTTTATATAACCGCCTCTAGATTATTATACTTTGTGGTTTTTTGTATCAATTAATTCCACCGTACTTAAACTGAGTATTTAACCTATTTATTTAAGTGAGATATCAAATATTCGAGGCTGTAAGTTTGCCATGTCATTCGAAAAGGCCGAAAAAAAGCTTTGATTCACTCCAATATCTCATATTCCACTCGAAGGTACTTCCAACAATTCAATCCACTTGATTCCAATTGCCAATATTCCAAATGAAAAGATTATTGAACGTCAATGTTCTGATGAAATATCATACCAGGTTTTTGTTTTCACAGAAAAGTTTGTGAGTTATAATCAAGCTCGTATTGCTTTAAGTTCAACCAGACACTGAAATACCATATCAGGATGAAGTTAAGCGAAGGTCATTACACTGGGCATACATTGATTATCAAAATGCGTTTGAGAGAGTACCTCACACACACTCAAGAGAATCCAAGATTTTCGAAGTTTTTGGGGATACTGATGGAGAACTGAAACACCTTACTCAGCATCCGCACAAACACAAATAACATCACCTCACAGCCGATTACAATCAGACGTGGAATATTCCAAGGTGACTCATCAAGTGCTTTTTGGTTCAGCCTAGCTATCAATCCACTATACAAGAGGCTGAACGATACAAACTACGGATACAACAACACCAAAATCGAGATAACAGAAACACAAACAGAAACACACAAGCTCTGATAAAATATGATAGTTGGAAAAGATAAATGTGAAAAAAAACAGCATGGTAAGAGGGAAGCAAGCAAAACAATATAATCACCCAATGGAGAACAATTAAATGGGAGCAATGGAAAGAATAAAGGATACAGACAGAAAGTAGGCATTGAAATTGCAAATATCGAAGTCGAACTTAAACTTGAACAACCGAAATACAAACAGAGCTAATACATTTAGTGAAGACAGAGCTAACAGCAGAAGACAAAAAAAGATACAAATACTAACATACTCATTTGGAAAAGTGAAATGGAGCAACACAGATCCAGAAGCACTAGAATACGACACATCCACTCAGCAATACAAAGATTCATTTGAAAAAAAATTAGGACGTAAAGAATTTGTGGATATTAAAAATCATCACTTCGAATATATAAATAACCTTACGAAATATTTCATCCTAAAAGCAGAAACCATTGACTCACACAAAGCAATGAGAGACATACATAAATACAGCAGCCAGTATATCTGCCAAATATAACCAACCATTTGTAATTGAAAGAGATAACATCACTTATAGATCAATACCAGGTATTATCTCTAGTGAAGGAAGTGTTAGGACTGCGATAATATCACCATCCCCACATATAACTACAAACCTTAATTCCATATTGGCAAAAAACCACCTTGGTTTTGTCAATTATCATTCGAAATTTAATATTAATACCATTTATTTATTTCTCTAATTATAATGTTCCTTCTTTGGGTTTTACTCACATTATGTTTTAGATTCATATGAAATTTGGCATGAGATTAATAGGTTAGGTTGGGTTTGTGGTGAGTGGGTCTATAAGGCGTATAAGGCCCTCTACTGCGACTGGCAAAGAGTCTATTGTGGCTCACACCTATTCAAATTTCACCAAACAAAGTCAGCTTCTTAACAAAGCCAATAAGTTCATTTGGTGAATGATATTTCAGGTCCGAGGGCGAGAGAGAGAGACCATGCCAAACATCAGATACCTGAGTCGATCCGCGGCGGGGCAGACACAAATTATATGCCCTGCTGTTTCATCATCTTTCAGACATAGACGGCAAGTCGGATCTTCCGACAGACCAAGTTTCAGCATTATGATGATTCAGATGACAGTGGCCTGTTATAAGGCCTGTTAAACAACGTAGGTCATACCTGCTGTAGTCTAACATTTGTTTGAAGACATTCTTCGAAGGATGTATAAAAGCCTTTGAATGAACCAATCCTGGTACATTATGCAAGAAGTCTAAAGCTCTTCCTGCTGTCAAGGTATTCAGTGTTTGTTTGGGAAAACTTATTGAGATGCCAATTGTAGGTTCTGGTCCGATCCAAACACGTCTGGCTCCCTCCCTTGTAAGAGAGTCTGCCTTTGCCTTTTTTGGCAGTCATAAACCAATTTCGACGTTATACGGTGAGATCCAAGTGCTTTCAAAGCCGCTTGGCTGTCCAAGGAAATTTTTATTGTTCTATGTATGAGATTGGCTGAGAATAATAACATCGGATCTTCATATTAAGTATACCATATTTCTATGTTTTATAGCCTGATGATGGTAATATTCCACCGAAGCTAGTAGCAGCAAGTTGATTGGTCCTTCAAATATGTTATATTTTGATTTGACTTGGCGTTTTATTGAACTATTTTGTTATAATTCAAAGATAAGTTTGAAGGCTCAGGTGATGTTGGCAACACTAAGCACAAAGTAGAACGTCCAGTCCAGATGCATTCGGAGAGGCGGTATTGGATCATTGGCAAATGAACAATAGACAGTCTGTCGACAACTATCTGTCATCTGGTAAATCATTATCTAGTGTTTTTCTGGTAAATGGTAGATTTGATACATAATTGTCAATGCTGAAGCGAGATTAATACTCAATTATGTATAAATTCACACACAAACATTTTAGGTCCATTATGTATTGGTGGAAATCTCAGCATATTTGAATTCATCAGCCGTTGTAAGCGTTATTGTTCAAATGATCACTGACTCATCACAACATGATAATAAACCTCAAGGACACCAACTAACGTTCCTACAATATATGACACCCCCACATTACAATATCAAAGTGAGACAGTTATTGAACCAACGTTTCTCACGCCGTCAGATTGGCAGAAGGGGTCCAATAAAGTGACTGACAAGATCATCGGATTCTTAGCCGCAAGTGTTTTTTTTTGGGGATACCTAGAATTAAAATATACTTCAGTAACAAAGTTGCCATAATAATTGTGACAGAATGCAAAGTACTGGACACCAGAGGTATTCGCGAATGTAAGAGGATCATTTGAAAATAGATGGTATCATAGTAAGTAGGTGTTTAATTTAACGCTTTTGTCAAAACTTTTAATGAACATATGAATCAGTCAAATCCACGACATCTTCAGAGTTATTAATGGATTGGGAAAAAATTACAATGTGCGTGAAGGAGTAAATTATCTTTCACATGACTACACTTGCTTTTAAAAAAAATCAGATGATGCGGGGCTGCATTTTTTTGGTATAAATTTGATATAACAATTCGTCCACCTTCATGTTAAACTCTTTCTAACCTCCTGAGGAAGTCAAGCTTTTGTTGGAACACCCTGTATATAAATTTTTGTTGAGAGAAGCTCCACTTATTTTTACATAAAAGCTGACCAAAGCCTCGATGATACGGGTCAAGTCCACTAACTACAAGCCACCGAGTTCGGTAGCAGTTTGTAAACTCACCCCGTGACATCCAGCTTTCTTACTATCTGCTTTTGACTATCTAAAAAAGCTGCATGAAAAATAGGGAGCAAGGCTAATTCACTCGCCATTCTCTAGTGTGTTGACCTGTGAGCTAGTAAACTAGCCATTTCTCATCATCCCTGCTGGTGAACTAGTAGCAACATCTTTGCATTTTGGCAGTTAATTAAAAATGTCGAGAGAACTGGTTCACGTAGGAGGAATAAAAAGTCATTTCAGCTCAAGTTATCAAGAAGGATTCTCAACAAAACTGAAGAAATACTTGGAACAGAAAAGAAAATGGATAAGATCATGGATAGAGAAAAAGTGATGAGCATGGTGCTTCCAGTGGTTAATCCATACCAACAGTCAGTTGTTTGTCGTTGGACTCACTAAGAGATTCACTCCTGTGCTTCGTTTTTTATAGTCCACATAATAGTTTACTGTGCGCAAATGTTGAAAAGCTCTTATCATATCACACGCGTTGCTTGATAGTTCGCTACTGAGCGAGTTGAAAGCTTTGTGTGCCATCGCGCTCTATTACTCGTTCACTCGCTAGCTTTTAAACTAGCCGACTAGCTGCTCGTTATCTAGTCCAGTGTAATCAAGGCTTGAGTGTATCAGTGATCGTGGATGTGAATAAATCATGATAATCGTGGTATCTGTAAATACCAGTACCAGTCAGTTGATGTCTAGACTTTGGCTTCGTTTTCATATAATCAGTTTATTGCCAATAAAAGAGGAAATAAAAGTGGGAAATTCCAAGAATTGGAGAAAAATTAGGGATAATTAATCAATTAATTTATTGGAACTGAAGAAAATTTCTAAAAGCTATTTTCCAGAAAATTGTTCTTTCATTGACCATTTCATTTGTCGAATGAATTCAAATTAATTTTATTTGCATTTGCAAATTCCGTAAGAAGTTTTCCTTGGACTTTTTCCAATGCTTATCATGTATTCATTATTGAATCTGTTTTCCTCCAGGAAAAATACTCCAAAATACTCTCCTCACACTTGAGGATTGAGTTTACCATCGTCTTCCATACATCCAGAGTTCGTATATATGCAGAAACAATGATATTTCATTCTTGTAACCTCTTCATTCGTCTTGAGAGCATCCAAAGGCGCTTGTTTCTCATTAACTTTCCCATTTGGTACATTTTGCTACGGTAGCCAGTGCTCTAGTGTCTTTGAACCTATATTCTATTGATTGAAATTTGAATTATTGATATCATACAAAATGCTGCAAAGTGGAAATATAAATTTTCATATTGGAAATAATGTAACTATGCATTGTCTGTAATCACAATTAACAATTATTCTGTATGTAACGTACATTATATAATATAATAATATATATCTAGAATCACATTTCAATTGATAGTCAATACTTTGTCGAAGCTTGGAAGATGGTAAGAAATATTGCATCGTTGGCAATTTTGTGATTCTATTGAATAATTTTACTGAACGTTTCAATGAAAATTAACCATTTAGTATAATTTTCCCCGAATAGTTTTACCAGAGATGAGAAGCTGAATAATTTGTAATCTTTGGCGTTACTCCAAATCCGGATATTTCATATAAACAGTGAACTATTTTAGGAAAATTCAATAGTGGATAAAAACTTCATTCCTAGCTCATACAAGTAGATGTAACCAATATTGATTGATTATGTGATTGCTTACCCACAGTATTTGAGTCACTGCGATTATATTTTTTAATGTCATGACCAGCCAGTCTACGGAAAAGGGTAAAAATGTCCTCCGTTATTGACAGGTAGATATTGGATCTAAATATTGAAAAAATAACAAATTTCATGATTTTGATACTATTGTATTCAAGTATTGCTATTTTGTTAACAGGGAGTGTTCCTCTCCCTCGCAACTAATTATTAAAAAAAGTCTACCTCAATTGAATGGCAGAGACCGGTTCAGGAGACAACTCGACCCCAACCGATCAGATACGATTCCCAATCGCTATGTAAATGTAAATATGTAAATTCAGACTGCTGACATTTATGAAAATAGATGTTAATCAATCAGTTAGAATTAGTATATACCCAACTACAGAACGAATAAAATATTATGAGCATTGTGTTTTATTGGTAAAATATTGGATTATGTTTTCTTGCTGCAGTTCTGAGTGATGTCATCATGCCTATTGTCATCTGCCAATGGCCACTTTCATTTTGGCAACGCCAACGCCGAACTTTCCCTGACAGTACCGAACAAACCCATTTTCAGCGATCGACTGTCTTTGGGACAGGACTTACTTTTTTCATTTCCTATATTTTATATCTTTTCGCCCCAATTATTGAATTGCTGTGGTCAACACTGCCCCTTCAAGCACATCTTCCAAGATACAATTGAGAACACCTCCAACCATAGATTAACGACCCATTCATGGAGTACCATCCTTCCAGGTAAAAAATATATTCAAAGTACAGGCCAAATCATTTTATGCTTATTACCTGGCAAAATGAATTGAAGTTATAATTATTTTTTTCAATCAAATTTTCATTTACTCAGCCATGAAACCTGTCCGGGTAAACATTTTTCAGTATAAGTCAATCACTAGATGTGGCACTATTTGGACTAGTCAAATATATCAATCAAGGCAACATGGCACCCGGTGTAGATGTGTTTGACGAAGCTCTCCGGAATAAATGCTGTAAAAAGTGTAAAAGAAATGTTGTAAATGGTGTAAAGTGTATAAATTGTGAAAATAGTTTCCATATAAGCTGTGCAAAAAATAGCAATTCTGTAAAGTTCACTAGAGATGATTTAATCGAATGTTGTGAGCAATATTCATCATGTGATCCGACTGATCAGTTATTTTTCGATTCAATTGAAAGTCTAAGTCCAGACAATAAGGTAATAGATATTAATATTTTTAAATATATAATTAAGCAGAAAGACTCCATAATAAAGGAGCTGCATGACAAAATTCATTTAATGAGTCAACAAATAAGTTCATTAAAAGAACGGAACGAATTAGACACAAAAAGTAAAGAACAAAAGCCAACGCAAAAACACTGGGAATCCTCTGATATTCAAAATAAAACCAGACCACTAATTCAAACTGGAAATGATAAAAATAATGCTGTTGCCAACTCGTCTATTAAATCAGCTATTTCAAAGACTGACGTATCAGCTGCCTTAATGAAAATAAATACTGAGCAAAAAATTGACGAAGTCATAAATTTGAATGAGAATAGCTCCAGAGAAAACTACAATGAATGGAAAGAAGTTCGAGGAAAAAGAAATAGAAAACAACTTGTTGTTGGAAATAATAGTGAAATAACTGTAAATGGCAAGGATATTAAGGGAGTTCCCAAATTTGCAGATCTTCATATTTACAGAGTAGACCCCAGCATGACAGCAGATGATCTACGAGAAATAGTGAAACCACATTTTCCGGAAGCAGTGGTGATATCATTAAATTCGAAATATCCGGAGATTTACAGCTCTTTCAAAGTAAGTGTATATGGTCATAACTTCAATACTGCGATGAATCCAGCAATATGGCCGCATGGAGCTCATATCCAGCAGTTTTTTCAGTTGCGTCCAAAGAGACTTTCTCAAGTCTAGGAAATGTAGCTCCAGTGAATTCTCAAAGTTTTATATGTAGCAATGTATGTAAGTGTAATAATACAGAACAGATATCTAAAACGTTTCAAATCATAAATGTAAATTGTCAATCCCTGACTAATAAGACCAATAGAATTGATTTAATATTGGAATGTAACAAACCGGATATTTTGTGCCTTTCTGAAACCTGGTGTAATAATGATAATATCGATTTAGTGAGATTTAACGATTATATGTTGGCTAGTCACTTTAATCGTATCAACAAAATTCATGGTGGGGTTCTGATACTTGTAAAAAAGATTATCAAATTTAGAAATCTAGACTTTGTAAATAATTTATCAATTGATATTGACTTTGAAGTATGTAGTATATCCTTTTTTTGCAAGGAAGAAGCTGTTGTCTTGTGAATATATATAGATCCCCATCAGGAAACATTGAGATGTTCATGGACCGACTTTTTAAGGTCCTACAGTTTTGTATCAATCATTATGACTGCACTATTCTTTGTGGAGACATTAACATCGATTATTTGAATATATCACGTGAAAGAACATTATTAATTGACTTAATGGAGAGTTTTAACTTAAACTTAAAAAATTGTGAACCAACACGGATTTTCACAAATAAAAACATGAAAACTTCAAAAACTAAGGTTGATTATTTTTTAACAAATATGATGTTTGAATACAATGAAAACGTGATTGATATGCAGCTTGGTGATCATCTAGGACTTAATATTCATGTAAAATATCGTTCGAATATATTATGTACATTTTGCAAAAATAAGCTAAATAGCAGAAAGACAAGTTTTAGGAATGTATCGGCATCAAATTTACTGAGTTTACAAACTCATCTAGACAATGAAAGTTTTCTGTCGGTCTGTGAATATCTTTATGATAAAAATATTTCAAGTGTTGATCTTGTATATGATGAATTTTTAAAAACTATATGTTACTATATTGATTTTATTTGTCCCATTTTAACAACAAAGGTATCTAATCTAACCGAAAAATCATGGATTGATCGCGATCTTGTACAGATGGGTGATGATCTAAGGAATTTGTTTTGGTTAACAAAACATTCCACAAATCCTGATGATCATTTAAATTATAAGAGATTAAAACGGGATTATGTCACTGGAATTAACAAATCAAGAAAATCGTTCTACCAAAAAAGTCTTGAAAATAAAAATGTGAAAGAAAAACAAAAATATATATGGCGAACAGTACAACAAAAAACTGGAAAAAAGAGACATGCTACAATTGATAACATTGATATAAATGGGAAAATAACTCAAAATAAATACGAAATTGCCAATTTGTTTGCCACTTTTTTTGCAACAAATACTCAAAAAGCAATAAATACTCACTTAACCGGCAGTAGTTTTGAAAATTATACAACAATGTATGTCGCTAATACGTTTTATTTTAAACCTGTTATCCCTGAAGATGTATTGGATATAATTAACTGCCTGAAAAATGTTAATGCCGAGGGTGTTGACTGTCTTTCGACAAAGATCATTAAGAGCATAGGTCCACAAATTGCTTGTACTCTAGCAGACATTATCAATTACTCAGTGGAAACAGAAAAGTTTCCATCAAGTTTAAAGATAGGAATTGTTTCACCAATACATAAAAAAGATAGCCCACTTAGTCTTGACAATTATCGGCCAATAACTGTCCAAACTGTGATATGTAAAGTGATAGAAAAATGTATTTATAAACAAATGTTTTCTTTCCTCAAAAAGTATAATGTTATATCAGACCATCAGCATGGTTTCTTGCCTGGCAGATCGACGGAGAGTGCATCCATAGCTCTGCTTAATTTTATCCACACCTCATTGGAAAGGAAGAGATATGTAGGAGCACTCTTCTTTGATCTTTCAAAGGCTTTTGACTCGGTTAGTACTGATATAACAATAAATAAACTACGAGATTTAGGATTTCGGGGCAAATTTCTATCGTGGCTGAAATCATACTTAGAAGCCAGAAAACTTATTGTTAAAATTGAAGATCAGAAGTCCCTCCCCCAACCTGTGGAAATTGGCGTACCTCAAGGGTCAATCTTAGGTCCTCTGATATTTTTATTATACGTAAATGATCTTTCTAAATATGTTAGCACAAATAACTTGATACTATATGCAGATGACACAACATTAGCAATTGACTCTGAGTCTCCAGATGAGCTGCTTTCAAAGATGAATATTTTATCAAAGGAATTTATCAGTTGGTGTGAAAGAAATTCCTTGATAGTAAACTCGACAAAAACAATTATCATGCATTTCTCTACAAGAATAGATATTCTTGAAAATAGCTGTATCTCAGTTAAGGGTACTGATGTATATTTTTCGAGTTATACGAAATTTCTAGGAACCTACCTTGATAAGAATATGAGCTGGAATACCAATATCAACCACATTTGTAGAAAATTAAATAGCAGTTACTTTGCAATATTACAGCTAAAAAATATATTTACAACTAGTCAATTGATCAATGTTTATTATGCAATAGTATACTCTCATATTTCCTATAATCTCATTCTGTGGGGGGGTGCGGTAAATGCCTCAAGGATTTTTACTTCTCAAAAAAGGATTGTTCGTCTAATTTTTAATCTAGATTATAGAGAAACATGCAAAAATCATTTTAAAGATTTTGGTATTCTAACTTTTTATTCTATTTACATCTACAAATGCATATTATATGCAAAAAGTAATTCCAGTGATTTTACTCTTAATTCTGATTACCATGATTACCCAACCAGATCTGGCAAACTTATACGGCCACCAAAACATGAAACGTCATTATTTGAAAAAAGTCCTGTCTATAAAGGAATCCAATTCCTGAATCATTTGCCCATCTGTATAAGAGATGAGAACAATTTCAATGTTTTCAAACAAAAACTTAAAAATTTTTTAATTGTCGAATGTTTTTATGATATATCAGAGTTTTTGAACAAACGATTTTAATTTAACTGTTTAATAATAAGTCGTATTTAATGTAATATCCTTTTTTCTGTTTGACCTGTCCTATATCATGTACTATGATCAAAAAGGATGAATAAAGTATTATTATTATTATTATTATTATTATTATTAAGGTTTATATTATATTTCAGGTTTCTTCACGTCAGCTGTTTTTTATTATTCAAATTCTACCTTTTCCGTCCGTGTCTAAGGGGTAGTCGCACCCTAAAGTTTAAATTATCTTTTAGCATTAAGTGAAAAGAGAATATTTTAGTTCCCATTCTCTTGGGATCGCAGTTGATAACTTGACTAATCTACAGAGTTTCAAGTATAGAACGCCTCAATAATGTCGGAAACATATAGTACGATTAAGCAGCTAGTATATCACCATGTCTAGTTTTTGCCTTCCTTTCAAGAAATATGTACTGAATATTTCCCTACACCTAAGGCTTAACCACAGAACACCTTAACTATACAGAAACGCAACTTGACGGCGGCTCTTTGATCTTTTGGGGTCAAATTTCCATGACCTTGATTTAAAGCTTGGCTTGTTTAATGTCATTTCTGGGCGGTAAATTCAAACTGTCGGTTGATTTATATTTCAAGTGATCTACCTTGTAAACCTTTGATAAGCTGGTTCGCGCAATTTTATAGTTTTAATTATGTAGACCGTACTTAGCATTTATGCTCCTGAACTCAAATTGGAACAGTTTCAATTGCATATAAAGAAAGGGCCCTGGGAATGTCTAAATAATTTTGAACATTAATTTTCTCCACCGAATTGTTCTGAATGCTTCCTTATATTGATCAGCAATAATCTACATTCACTTATTTCCAACACATACATACGGAAAACTTGGAGATTTACCAAAATAATTTCAGTTACTAGGCATTTTCACGACGCGTTTATAAAAAGTACGTGAAGTAGATATGAAAAATACCAAATCACCTCTAATTTCGGAAAGAGTGTAAAATACCACTGAAGTGGTGTACCTATTTAATGTTCAAATAGTGTTTTCAGTATTTGTCAACTGAATTTTGCATGAATGAACGTTTTGAAGTACTCAAAAAACTTTAATATCCTAAATATAAATTCAGAAATAACCTCAATCATTTTCGTTACTTTATTCAGCCGACGATGAAATTGTGGTATGATGTTGAGATTCAAGAATTTACTTAATATCACAACAGTAGCAAGTTAGAGGATTAGTTCAATTAAAAAAAAACATGGACTATATATTTTAATAATTCTTTATAAAAATACAAATGTATTTTTTTGGAAGTGAAATACCCTTGATCACAAATATTAGTTGAGAAAAACATTCATCCGTGCGTTAATAGAACCATACCGTTACACATCTCTTGGGAATCTAAAGAGAGACGTCGTCCTATCCCTAGATTTTGAGGCACATCCTCGATAAGCACAAACACTCCCACCTTGGTTGCTAGCCATTTTTGTAACCACAAATATGATACGCAATAAATGATAACACAAAACACAATCAAATCATTAAAGTTGTAACACACGTTCCTCCTTAAGAGACAGATCCCGGCTAGAGACTCTCTCAAGGGTGGATCGACTCCATGTTGATGCCACACTCGGTATGCCAGAGGGTTGACAAACTATAAGAACTTACTACCTTTTAGACGTCGATAAAAAAGAAAATTTAATGTTATGAAAAGAAACGAAGGTGAAAAAGGTAGAAACACCTTGTAGAATTTACAAATTAAAAAAATAAAAAAGTTACTAACTTACATAAACCCGGACGCAGTCCCTACAGCTCTTACAGCCGGGTATAGAAGAAATAAAATACGTATAATTACCATTGTTAATACTGTCAATGTACTTCTTGTTATTCTACAATTAGAAAGGCCTCAGCTAGCAGGGTCATCCGGCCAGTATATGCAAAATATACAGAAGGTTGCTCAACAATTAAGCACAAAAACACACAAAAACTAATACGGTATCATCGCAATCACACTAATTAATTATTTAAAATATGAAGAACTTAACACAACAGCAATTTATTAGATTGTAGAGGATGTTCAGAAGACAAAAACACTTCCTAGCCAGGTTGCTTTATGATGTCACTGTCACTGCCACTGTCACTGTCAATACAATTATTTTTGTAGTATTTGTAGTAGTTTTTAGTATCGGTTGCTATGGGCAACGAGCGTTTTGCCATTTTTCACGCTCGGCGAGCGTAAAGTAACTCTCCTAAAGAAACATCAGCAAAAAAGCCTACTTTTCAATATTATTGTAGGAAAAGATATTCCGACGTGATTTCAGTTTAAAAAAACATTCGCATTAAAGTGGAAATAAATGCTTATAAATACATGTAATGTACAACTTAGTGACGAATATGCCTGGAATGGATTGTAGACTATCAAAGAAATCAATAATCAAAAATAAATTGTCAACTATCACTTTCCCCAGATACAGAAAATGTTCAATAAAGTTCAATAAAAGTTCTCACTGTTCCAATAACAATACCAAATGACATATTATAAACAAAATTGTTTCCAGCTCCATCACGAAGATATTGTATCAACCGATGGCTTTATGTATTTATTCGTTCACCCACTTTCCGTATTTGGAAAGATTATTCAGTGATCAGAACATCCGGAAACACTAACAAGTAATTCAGTGGAGAAATATGCATAAATTCCCACCCAATTCATCAAATAATGATAACTACGCTAGAAAAAATAAATGAGGAATTTGAGGATATCCATAAGCTCATTTCAGAATCGTGGAACAACTCAAGCGTCTAATATACAGAGAACATCACTTATCCGTGCTTCGTAATTTTGTTGTTATAATCCTGACCAGCAGGAATTGTTTAATAACTGTTATCATCGAAATTGGATGATGTTTTTAAAAAAACATTATGTTATTTTGACAAATGTCATGATGACAAAGTCCTATGAAGTGGTGCATAATATTTTGGAAAAATGTTAGTGTTAATACAGTCTGGTAGGTCTTCTTCTTTTCTCCTAGAGATAGGAAATCTGGAAGTGTACGCTTGCTTCAGTTCTGAGGATTTTCTCTTATTGAACCGGCGGCCATCTGTTTTTGGTGAGCCAGAGTTGCTTCAGGAATCATTTGACATCATCCATTCATTTTCGGAAATTTAGGGAGTTGTGTCACCATTTTATAGAGGCTAGTTGATTTATATCGCAATATTTTGGAGTGAAGTGTACTTCTATAAACAATTACTTGAGGACCACCCTGTATAGTTGGAAGGCAGATAATGGGCCTAATAATGCGTTTGATTGTTTGTGATTGTTAACTGTACCGCTAGTCGCCTGTAAAATAGCTACTGATTGTTTTCCAATCAGTGGTGTTTTTGTTTCCTTCTCGTGCACTTGACACATCGTGACAAACATTTGAATGTTGCCTGATTGAATCTATACATTCACAAATATGCTGCTTATATTGTGGGTGACCTGTATACGTTCTGATTTTTGGACAGATCTTTCTCACTCTGTTTGTTAAGCGCCTAAGCGGTTCCAAGTTGTTCTCAAGATCTGTTAACTGCCCTGATTATCTTCTAATTTTCCAGCTGGCGTTGCCGCCAAGGCTTGAGCTGTTTATAGTCCTCACCCGATTGTTTTTAAGAAATAGGATTTGTAGATTGTGAATTCAAAGCACTGCCACCGCTCCACAAAAGATGGGAGTGTGAAATTGTTTTAGTGCTTCGCAGCCTTTAGCATGGTTCCGCAAAGGTAAGTTAACAGCTGCTATTATGCTCTTAGTGCTCGTATTGGTTCGCAGCATGGGTAATTTTGGCTGGTGTATTTGATTGGTGCCATCGAAATCCGCTGGTGCTCTACGAAGTTCTTCGCTATAGTCATTATCGGGGGTTCTGTCACAATCTTTGTTTGTTTTCTCAACGCAATTGTTCTCTCCTCAAGCAGTTCATGGAACGATTGAATTATAGATTTGCAAATGCGAATGGACTGACAAGAGTAACAGGATTGGAAATTGATAAATGTAATATTTGAACTAATCAATTTTCACTAAGTTATTAATTCCATTATCTTTTTCTTGAAAAAGATACAAATTCTTTGAGAAAACAATTTTTGCGACGTAATACAACTTCTATATCTAGAAAAACGAAAACTGCGAATTCAAACTTGGGAGAAAATCTGATCTGCTCATGAGATTGTATATAAAAATCCGGGTATTCCAATCAGAAAAACAGTTCAGTTTGGAAATGAACAGAACAGAGATTTTCAGAGTTCTAAAATGTCTCGAAATAAAACCTCGTATAATGGATGAAAAAATAGGAAGGTTCTCCATAAAATTAACGATCGGGTCTGTGCGAAGATAATGTATATCTGTGAACATCCAACAGATTTGTACGGAACATTTAGGGTTATTATATTCGTTGGAACTGCCTTAAAAATGAGGGGGCAAGTTATTGTACCTAAATGAACATAACTGTATCATTTGAGGATTGGAAGATCTGAGATAATTTCAACGACATGAAAAAAATTCTCCTGAATTTGTATAGACATTTCTTTGCAAAGAACATAGTTTGCAGCAATAATTATACAAATATCCCTACCTTCAAAGCAAAATTGTATTTTTTATCAATACTTTTAACATGACAATGTTCCATTCCATTATTTTCCCACAGTTAGCAAATTTGTTATCATTTTGAAAATAATAGAATTGGTGGAAGGGGACCATAGAATTGGATCTAAATTATCCAGACCTGACTTAAAATATTTCACCCGAAATATCACCTGCAGGCTTTCACTACACAAATATACAGATCAAGATGCCAGACTTATTGAGTATTTGATCCAGACTGCTCTTCACATTCTTGAGTGCTTATTACTTCAATAACTGGCTAACGGAATTGCGTCTTTATATCTCAATAACAGTACTGTTTGGAGCTTTGATGCACATTGTACCTAGTAAAAAACCATGTCATTTTCATAGCGGGTGAACTAGAAGTGGGCCATTCATAGAAATATATCTCAACCATCTCACCATCTTCGATCGTTTGAAAGATATAAAAAAGCTTCTTTTAATAAACACGATGTTACTCAATTCAAAAATATCACTTCTAGCAGAGGACTAGCAAATCTTGATATAATTAGGTAATTCGACTATTCGAAAGCTGTTTGCTCAACTTATATAATGTACGGTTATAAAAAAAATGAATAAGTTTGTCTATTGTGGCAATATCCCAACAAATAGAGACATGGATCATTTCGATAGGTGCAAAATAATTTTTCTCAATAATATAAGAATAAAAAACACAAAAAAATATTTTCGGATTCGAATAATTTTGCTCCCTATTGATTAAACATGAGGGTTAGGTGATTCGTAGCCTACAATTGATGGTAGGGCAATTCATGTACACTATGTACAGTTATTGCTCTCCTTGGTTAAAAATTTGGGGTGTTACGCAGAAATTTTGGAATTTAATTTTCACGGATTGGGCTGAGGATAATTTTTTCTAGACGATTCTGAATTCAAATAAGACGCACTACAAAAAATTGAGTACCTATAAATTATTTTGAATATTTCACTGTGATTAATATACCACGAATAAGTTGTGGGCTGTGAATCTCTTATGCAAATAGTTTTTGAAGTGTAGAGCTTTAGAAAATGAATCGCCCAGAAAATGTGTTAATATGTTAAAAGTCTACTAGAAATCTGACTCACCTTTCCAATAACCAAGCCGAATGACAGCAAAAAAATAATTGCCAGCTTCATTATACAAATACTGCTCATAGTATCAACTGAATGAATTGAAGTGCTGCTCCTCCATGTAAACTGTCCGCTTTTATTCCCTCACTCACAACTCCCCTTCCATTTATAAATGAATATAAGTTATCGAATCAACCATCAAGTAAAAAAAACAAATAATTAAGTCGAAACGAAAAAAAATCGTTATTTTCAAACTCATTTACTTATAATAATAATTATGGAAATTAAAACCGATTGAAGATAGCCATAAATTTCATGATTTAATCGAAAACAATCCTAGTATATGACGACGGAGAACATTGGTAGTCTGCGTTGTGCAATTTTTTATTATATTTTGATCATTAAGAATAGTTTAATTGTTGTAATTATCATATTATTTGAATATTTGAATTCTATCAGTTCTATAAACCAAACAGATAATTAAAACAAAGATGGAATATCCGATAAAAATCTTATGCTAGTGTAACTTTACATGCCCTGCGTAACAAGAATTTATTAAGAGAATACTTTTTTTTAAACACCCTATAATATGCAGTCTCATACAATATAATATGTACCTTATCACCACCAAACCCGATTCAGTGAATAGCGAGTTCAATGAGTAAAATCCCCAATTTATCGCACAATATATGTCTGTTCAACTTTACAAAAAAGGCCTTCATGAAACGTTATAATGTCCTAACGACACGTGCATAAATGAGATGAATCATCCAGTCAAACCACTCTCTTCACACCTATATGAGAATTGTTGTTGGAAAGTTAGCAGGGCTACTGTGTCGTAAAGGGATTCTCTGAAAGACGCTGAAGCTTTTCAACATATAGATTTAGGTTATGTTCTGTGACAATCACGTGCATGTATGCGGTCATGTTGAAAGTAGTTTTTGTTGTGGTGTGTACACAGAGATGGGTGTAGTTTCGAACGTCGACATTATGAGGGTAGTTGTCAGATAAACATATATACAGTGTGTTTCAGTTGTTAACTGCAGTAGATGCAAAATAATACAGATATGCATTCATTTAAGTTTCACATATTAAAAAAAAAATTATTTTAATTGCTTTGTTTAATTTGATTATCATCACAACTAAGCCTTACAAATGTATCTCTTGGGGTTTGATTGATTAATTGATTGGTAAAGCACTATAAGTCAGAAGCTCAGAGTCCTCGGCACCTCAGGATTCAGGCTTTTTGTGCTCTTGGTTGCGTCCGACAGATACGTTCCTGCGTATATATGCTGATTGTATGCATGTGTTCCTTAGGGTACAGTGACTGTTGAGTAAACCTTTCAGACCCTTTGCTATGTCTGCCTTTTCATTTCCTGAAATACCCTCGTGGCACGGAACCCTCTTTCATGGTTATCCAGGGTCGATTTTTTTCAAGTCTCAGACCAGTCTACATCTCATTTGGGACATGCTAAATATTTTAGTGCTGCCTGACCATCATAGAAATCTTTCCATATTTTTCTATTTTGCTCATTGGCACTGTCTATGCCTTAAAAATGATCCTTATATTTCCCCTCGCATCTCTCTACTTTCCCAAATCCCTCTACTTCACCGAAGAGAAATTCCAAATTTTTTGGTTCCCCATGTGTTTCGAAACCATTTTAAATACTCAATTTCGATAGCTCCCAGTTATTCCACTGATAGATGTCATGTATGGGAATGCCATATCGAATTGCAATTATTGCAATCAATGTCTCATCTGGTGTTCCTCAAGCATCACATACTGGCCCTAGTCTGTTCAACATTTTTGTTAATAATATTTTCAATGCTTTTCCCAACTCTCGATTTTCCATTTTTGCTGATGATCTCAAGTTATTCACAGCATCAACTTCTCTTAATGATTTTTCAAATCTCCAAAATGAATAAGATAATATAAGCATATGGTGAGAACAAAACCTGTATCTAAGTGTAAGTTAATTTCATGTAACCAAATTTATTGGAATCAATAACCCTCAGATTCACACATATCATATCAATAACAATCAATTAGAATTAATAAAAAAATTGTGAAAATCTAGGAATAATTTTTTAGCGCAGTGTGTAGTTTGATATCCATATTTGAGAAATTGCGTCAGGATCATATGGAATGTTGGGATTCGATCAACAAACAGTGTCTGTAGTAAAAATTCATTCAAACTTCAATAGTTTACATTTGCTAGGACAATCCGTATTCAGAACACTCGATACAAATATAACAGGACCGTTATATTTCAACGGTGGCGTTATTTTTGACAGTTCTCTCTGTTAAGTGCTAATAGAGGATCCGTGAATATAACCAGCCGTTATATGATATGAGAGAGATATTTCAAATTCCGATAGCGCATGCTGTGTGTTATTTACTCTGTGTTAAATACTACGTTCAAGTTTTAACAATGTTTGGGACGGTATACGTATTGCCATATTAGTTTTATTCCCGCGCTCCATTTTTGGAACTAACCTCTAAAAGTTGAAACCAGTGTCACCACTTATCTGTGTAGAACACATATTTTGCAACTAAAAGATCATCCAAATAATATTTCGGGAAAAGTATACGAACATTCCACTATATAATCATAATAAACAGCAACTTAACCTCTAAAGGTTTCCGATCAGCTACCGCCGCTACCGGATCTATCCGACTCTGCCCGAAGTAGGATAGCGCAACGTTTCACGTGAGGTAGTATTCTGCCGTGAATAACGTGATGAGCTAACGGTATTACCGCAACGTGTCTCTCAAACTCATTCTGCGCATGCTTAACTGTCAATATAACGTCTGCGGAAATAACGTTGCACATGATTTGTCAAAGCAATATCTCTCTATAACGGGAACGTTTCACGCTAAATGGTTCTCAGAAGCCAGACTTTTGTTTAACGGCTCCGTTATGTTTGACGTAATCAAGCTGAAATATAATCAGTGCTCACCGACTGATTAAATTGTTATTATTGTCAAACTGTGAAAAGTGGTTGCTAATGGAAGCTTGATTATATTGTTCAAGATTATTCTCGAAAATACTTGAAAAGTGAATAAACATTATCAATAACTTTCGATTTCTCATTAAAATTTCCTATATATATACGTGTCGAGTGTTGTCGAGTGTAGACGTACATTAGTGTTGCCTTAAAAAATGTTTTCTAATTTATTGAAAAATTAACTGTAAATTATAAATTTGGTATCAAAATAACGGAAATTTGATAACCTTCATCATTATTGCGATTGTGCGGTCCTTTCTTGTGTGCAAACATCGAAAATTACATTGCGTTTTATTTGCCAACGTTTTGTTAATGAGTTCAAAAGCATAAAAACAAGTCTTGATCTTGATAAGGACTATTTACAACTAATTTGATTTACTACTATTAGACATTATTGACAGGACCGACCTTTATTAATTTGGTTGATATGAATTGTTACAAGTGTGAATTAACGGATTGCGATGAAAAAAATTCTATTAACTGTGATAGTTGCAGCAGATCAATTCATCGAAAATGCAGTGATCTTTCTCCTACGGAATTCAAAGTTATGGAACTGAAAAAGCAGCGTTGCCTGAAATTTTTCTGTAGTGACTGCCAAGAAGGTTTACTTTGTGTTCCAAAACTTATAAAAAGAATGGATGAATTACAGTTACAACTTAAGAAGCTCCAGAACGAATTTAAGTATAATCAGAGTAATCAGACAGGTACTGATGAAATTATCACCGAATTAAATGAACGACAAATGCGAATGAATAATGTCATGATTTTTAACCTACCAGAAAGCAATAGTGACATTAATTCTGCTCAAGAGATTTTTAGGGAAATTACCGAAGAGAATATTTCGATCAACAAGGTTGTCAGATTGGGCAAAAAAAATAAAAATGGCAAACGACCACTAAAAGTAATTTTAAGTAATGCTCATGATGCGATGACCATTATAAAAAATAGGAAGAAGCTTAGTAGGGACAGAAGAGTTTTTATTAACACCGATCGAACTCCAATGCAGGTGAATCAATGGAAAAAGTTGAACGATGAGCTTAAAGCACGCCAACAACAAGGTGAAACGGATTTACTAATACGGTATGTTCAGAATGTTCCTAAAATTGTTTCAAAAAACTTATAAACAGTAATAACAATGGTGAATTGTCCATTTATTACCAAAATGTGAGAGGCTTACGCACAAAATTGTCTAAATTGAAGCGCAGTATCTCAACCAGTTTCTATGACGTTATTATTTTCACGGAGACATGGCTGAACGATGATTTTCTCGATAGTGAATTAGGACTCGATAACTTTAATGTATATAGGAAGGATCGGTCTGCTATCACCAGTGCTTTTAGTCGAGGAGGTGGAGTCCTAATTGCTGTTCACAAGTCACTTACTAGTCTTTTGCTGAATTCTGCTCGATCAATTGAGGACCTTTTTGTAGCAGTTGGAAGAAGTGAAAATCATATTATAGGCAATGTTTATATACCCCCTAAGGCAAATATAGATGTGTATAACTCATTTTGTCAAGATGTTGATGTTATAGCTGAAACATTCCCTAAAGCAAATCTTCATTTATTTGGCGATTTCAATATTCCAAACTGTACGTGGCATATGAATAACTTGGGTTCAGAAGCTACACCCACTCAACGGGCAGATGCTGTTGAAGTCGATTCAATCGAAATTATGTCAAACTTTGCTTCGTTCAATAATCTTTTTCAATGTTCTACCATTGTGAATGATAGAGGTGTATTATTAGATTTAGTATTCTCTCACAATAACCTTACCATTACTAAATCTTCAGAATACTTAATTTTTCCGGATAATCACCACCCACCACTTCAGACAAATTTGAAACTAAATATAACTGATAATGGGGCAGATGAGCATGTTCCACAATACTATTTTGATTTTAAAAATGCTAATTTTCCAGCTATTAATGACTGTTTGGGTGCGATCCCATGGGATAGTTTACTGTTAAATAAACCACTTGATGTAATGATTAATATTTTTTATGATGCTCTCTACTCAATCATAGAATTACACGTACCGATTAAAAAATATACGAAGCAAAAATTTCCGCTGTGGTTCTCTGGAGAATTATGTAAATTGATTATACTTAAAAAGCAAGCTCATAAAGACCATAAAAGATTATTGAACGATGACAGTTATAACAGATTCTCTAACTTAAGATCTCAATGTAAATTGTTATCTGAACAATGTTATGATAGGTTTATTGAAGAAGCTCAGCAATCTGTACAAGTGGACGGTAAATTATTTTGGAGTTTTGCAAAGGCATGTAAAGGACAGCATTCATTACCAAATGACATGTTTTTAGATAATATTAAGTCTAGCTCTTGGTCCGAAACTGTTAATTTATTTGCCAATCATTTTTCATCACTTTACCAAACTAAAAATATCAACATACCTCAGTTCAACAACTCCTGTCATATTAACGTAGCAAATTTTTACATTAATATTTCTGAAATATATG
>CAJUYI010000429.1:72708-89649 GCA_910591695.1 Galerucella pusilla
TTTCCTTAGAGTGCAATGTCCAGTAACCAGGTCGGTTACTGTCTTCAAGTGTCTCTTGCTCAGTTTCAATAAACTGGTTGAGAGTTCTTTGTTTACCTTTTTCAGTAGACTTTTTGTGTGAAGATGACCTTCTGTCAACCTCCATTTAATTTGATGTTCTTTGTCTAGCCAGTTCCGGATTTCAACTCTTATGTAATCCTTTGTGATTCCACAGAACGGTTCCGGACCTATAAAGTCTCCTTTAGAGCCTTGTTTAGCTAGCTGGTCCGCCAATTCATTACCAGCAGTCCCTTCATGTCCCGGCACCCATACTAGAGACACTGTGTTGTCTCTTGCCAGCTTATTAAGGGACTCTTTGCAGTTTTTAACCAGTCTAGATTTCGTGGTAGGATTGCTGATAGCCTTCAGCAATGCCTGGCTATCAGTGAATATTTTTATTCTTTGTCCGGTATAACCCCTCTTGATATTTTCATCAATACAGGCTATAGCAGCAATTGTTTCTGCCTGGAATACAGACGTGTATCTACCAAGGCTGAAGAACATTTTCTTCCTAGGTCCATTTATACCAGCCCCAGTGCCATTGTTGGCATGCGATGCACTCGCAAACCGATATGAACATCACTTCTGTCCATAGTCACTCGACGGCCAGTGGCGTAGATGGAGAGCAGACAATTGAAAAAAAAACATAACTGCCGTATTTACGAGCAATTCTACCAGATGAACGAATAAGCTGATGTGTCTGTATAGTTCATACTTACCATCAAATAACTTTTTCCTCCCGAATTCTCGGCATTTTGATAGACTTTCCTTAGCCAAATTGAAATAACGTGGATAAACCAAGAGCACATACGATGGAACAATTGCATTTATTCATACATGTCGAAGATACCTGGCACGTTCGAATGGGGAGAATTGGAGTTTCTCCTGTTAAAACTTTCGGATAAAAACTTAAAGTATCATGAAGTTTAATGGAAATATTTGAAATTTGTAACAAAATTATGCGAACCGCATATAAGGCAGGATACGAGTTGGACATTGAGAAGGTTGTGGTCGGGATATACTTTTGTACGCAGCCATGTTTAAACATTATCTTCTCTCGACGCAGTTGAGGGTATTCCCTTTATTGAATATTTTTGAATGTGAAAATGCTATAAGTAGTTTTTAATCAAAATTGAAATATATTGTGTTGAACTTTTTTGGATAGTTTCAGAACTCACGACATTCCACTTGGAATCATATACATATTATCAAACTTTTCGAAACAATGGAGAATTTTCATTTCAAAGTGAGAAATTGAGAGAATTGCCAAAAAAGTCCTACCACCTATAGCATCTCACCTCGAAATGGAAATCATATAAACTGAAGAAATTGATAATGAAAAGAAGACATTGAAGCAATATATCAAACAGTGAGAGTATTATTCAGAAGTGAGTGAAGCTGCTTAGATCTATAGTAATGTGAGTAAGCAATATTCTCAACATATTCAACGTCTTATTATCAACCCTGGGATCAAGTATTTATCAGCAAACTTCATTCAATTTTGATTTGTGAGTTTGTCATGATAGATTCCTAAATTTGTTCCATACAACAATTATTATGGATGGTAGTAACAATAATTAGAGAAGAAAATTGGGTTGTGTTCCTTTTTTTAAATTTTCTTGTTATCTTTGTTATTAAAATTGTTAAATTTTCTTTTAATTATTCCGTGCGTCCGTTCTGAGAAAATAATTACGCCATAATTTATTTTTCGAAAGTTTCCTTGAACAAGATTTCATTTCTCGTTACTTTCTTGATGAACTTTAGTCTCTATAACCCCTTAAAAATATTCACTCCAATAAAGCCATTATGTTTCCATTTCATTTTTGATGAATTATAGTTATTTTGAATGGATTCACATATTTCATTTTTCTAACCGTCAGGGTAAAAATGAACAGCTATTTCAACATAATAATCCCACATCACTTTTATTTTTGATTGCTTCATTTAATTATTTATAAGCAAAAAGCTTTAAAGCTGAATAAATTTGTGCCAAAACGAGAATCTGCTGGTGACTAGATTCTCGCGGTTTTGGGCTCTAGGTGATCAAAGTGTACACAACTATAGTTTGGCAAGTTTATCTGAAACTACGGAAAATCGGTGAGAGGCGAGGCATATATGTCATAAACGTACAAATGGCGTACGGTGAAATTGAAAATAGAAAGGTAACTGACCATACTAACGCCACTGGATGAATCAATATCAGTCAATTGACAAAGTAAGAGGGAAGATCACACGCACGCGCTTGCCAATAAGAAGTCAGCTTTCGATAAAAATCACCAATTATGTAATTCGGAGGGTTTGGTAATTATGGTTTCCGTACAACGCTGCCAAAGCTTGAAGAATCCCGTAACAAATTTGGAAAAGTGCTCATCTTTTATTGTTCATAAATTTGGAAAATAATTTTTATAGAGAAAATCCAAGGAAACAAGCACATTAATGAATTGACGTTCAATCATATTGTTGATATTGTTAATAATAAAAAGTCGCTTATCTAATTATTATCACTACATATTTAGCACTTCAGCTTTTCCATAGTTAAAGGAAGCAATATCGAATGTTTTCGACTGCATTCCTTTCACGGCTTCAGATAATCCTGCCAAAGTATATTTTATAGCTGAATTTCATCAATCAATTCCGATACTGATTTTGAATGGTTAACTCTGTACTCTCATAATCTGGTTGGGTCTCATTTGGTTATACGCTTATGAAAAAACGACAGATTTTTAGGTAATTTCTGCTACAATACAGGTGAGAATAACGTTTGTGTACTGCTGAAATTTTAGATGAATTAAATACCGTATTGCAAAAACTTTTCAATCCGAACGTGGCGAACCAAGAGCGGACAGATTATAGTTTGCATAAAATCTTGCAGGCTATTCACCTACTTGTAATAATTGTAAATGTATCTGCAGTTTTCAGAAGTTTATTTCAGAATAAATCTTGAATATTGTATTCCAGTTTCACGTAGAATATGAATATGAATCCATTATACATTAAATCACATAAAATTCCAGAATGTATTCATGTATTGTTACTTTTTTATTGCCTTGTATTAAAATCAAATTTTATTTACAAAGTTTCTGCATGAAAAGTATCGTTAATATTCGTAGTTAAAGCCAGTTTATGTCGTATCAAAGATTCCAAATGTATCTGTAATTATCAACAACTCAAGTGCATCGTTTCGTCGCATTGTTTTTCAAACGGAAGGGAAGGAGCGATTACAGACCCAGACACCAATTAACCTGTTTGAATTAAACGTCTTCCAGCGTAATACAATTAAAAGTGTCTAGCCAGAGGCGTACACAAACAATAATCATTCGTATTGTGATTATTCTCTTGTACGAAGGTGTCTAATTTATTTGGAAAACAGAAGTATAGTGAGAAAATTGTGTGAATCGAACTTTTTTCCACCAGTATGGCAGTGAATATTTTTGTGGTTTGATTTTTTCTAATTGAATATATATTAAGTAAACATCAACCATCCAATGACAAAATCTTGTCTGTCCCCAGGGGACCCAACTTTTTAAATAATTTCAGTTCACAGTCAGAGAATAACAACAAATGGTAGGGATGAATATTCTGGACATGTGTGGATAACAAAAGACGATTTTGGAAATAAGAACCAACGTTTGAGTCTCGGAGCCGCAGCCTAGGTTTCTTTCATGTTCATAATTATTGTTATAAATACGTTTTTTCACTTTTCATTTTTTTGTCTAGCTCTTCTAATGAAATTAACTTTCCAAAGGAGAAAAAAACCTAATTTCAGAATAGGAAAAGACACATTCTGTGTTGAGTCTTCAAAGTTGTTAGGCTTTTTCTACTTTGTAAACAATGTACTATTTATTCCAGACGATTATGTGACTTAATATTTTACCGAATTTTTTAGCTTTGCTGTTCATTGTACTAAGACGTGAGTCTTAGTACAATATCGCATCTAAAAGAGGACTTGATATCAACCTATATTGAGCAGAAAAAGGTTTTTTTGAGAAAAATTGGACTGCATACACTTCTACTCTGGGGTATGGATTTAGGAATCTCTTGATATTACCCAGCTTCAGGAAATGGTGGATGAAATCGAGTTATTCCAAACAATGTTTGCCCCTCCTCATTTTCCACCATTTCATTCATTATCTTCATTCACAATCTAATGAAATCTTCTCTCCTGTATTAAATTATTGGCCAATTCCCACTCATTTTAATATTGACATTCTTTGTTTGGTTTGACGAAGACTTTCATTTTTCCTCACATCATCTCATAATAACCCTAAATTGTTACACATTAGTTAATTCCTTTTTTCCAATGAATATCAAACCTTACTTGTTAATTGTTAATTCATCATTAAAATTGATAGACACATCAAAATGATGCTGTATCAAAAAATCAAATGATAAATATTTATCAAAATTATTTTCATCCATCAAAAACTAGATCATTAACCCGCCGTTGTTTTCTAAGCAGCTGGAAAACTCTTAGTTCTAGGTCGTTAAAGTATGCTCTCAAGAACCATTACTCGTTTTTTAGTTCGTTTTTTCACTTATTCACATTTTGTTATTACAAGTCTATTCAAAGTTGTTTTGTGATTATTAATGAATATTTAGATAGCACTTACTCAACGAAGCATGGCACCTCTTATACTTATATACTGATAAAAAGTTTCATTGAATTAACAATAAGAGACTATAAAAAAGTGTTACTTGTTAGTAAATAGTAATAACAAGCTAGATATCATTCAATTCATTGAAAGAAATTTAATTATACATAATAACTTTTAAACTGGAGAACTGAGTGAACAAGAAGATAAAACACATTAAAAAGAATATTTAAAAGTTAAAAAAGGCATTGTTTAGCTTCTTAGCATAATACAGGATATCTTATCAGAACCTAATATATTCCAAATTGTTCTTCATAATCGAATGCGTTTTTCACACTTCTGCTTTGAATTCTGACGATTTAAAATTTTGAAATAATTATCAAAATAATGTGTTTTTTTTTTGTTACATATTCCTATAAATGGCCACCACCCGGCTAATTTGCTATATAAAAAGGCGATTTTAGAACACAATTGTTATACTAAAAGGATCATATTTTCACTTGTTTAGTGTATCATGAAGTTGGAAATTGGGAAGTGGAAAGCAAAAGTAGTAGGTCTGGAGCCAAAAGGGCTTCTATATGTATCATTGGCTCCAGGCCAAGAAATTGGGGGCTGAGAGATAATGTTATTCTCCACATTCAGTTCCCGATCTAGCACCCCCAAAGAGTAACTTTGAGATGTGAATTTTCAAACGTGTGAATAATATTCTTGCCTCTGGTTAATGGGCCCCATTTAATTATTGTTTTATGTCGTCATGGGGATCACCCACGTCCACGAACTCAATATACCATACCATACCATGCTCAAGTGAAGAACAATTCAAAATCAGTAATGTTTTTGATATTATATAGCTATATGTTCAAAAAATTCTGTCAAGCATAATACAAATAATGTTAAATCGGATCATTTGAGTCATAATCATAACATTTATCAAAAGTTAAGTAATGTAAGGATTCCTAAATGCGAGCAAACTGTTAAACAACGCAGCATTGAATTCTTAGATGCGAAAATTTATAATTCTCTTCCCCCAAAAATGGAGAACATTACTGGGTACAGTAAATATAATCAAGAAAAAAACTAAACTGTGGATCAAAGAAACTGACAGATCTGCTCTGAGTAATATTACCAACAACTCATAACTGTGAAAGCATCTTCTAAATGATCGATCTTCCTTCTATTTCTACATCCAAAAACTCTAAAATGTCTTGAATATAATTTATTACTTATTACCTAATATGACTAACTCACCTATATTGAATACTAACCTTAGCGTTACCCTATTCACCCAATTGTGACCTTATTCATCACCAAATTGCGACTTATCTGGTTGATAAAACACTTTCAATTGTAATGCATTTGTATTTCAAATCTCCACGTTCAAGCAGTTGTACTGCTTCTGTGAGTAAATTATGTTCATTTGTACTTGAGTCAAGGTTTTTATTGCAAATGTTGTATGTTTTCTTTCTATTTTTTTGCTATTGCAAATAAACATTATCATTATTATCATCATCATATTATTATGGTGTCACTTCAGGTCTGCCATACTGTTCGAAACGTGTAAACACCTGTACATGGACCATGATTTGCCACCCCCCCTAGTCTACTACACATCAACCTAGGGTATGGGCACTCTGAAGATGTGATAGTAGTGCCACCTGGAGGGCCGGATCAGTTCTCAACACACTAATGAAATTTATAATTTAATGAGATCTGTAACGCTGTTGGTAGTTATTGTTGATATTGCACGCATGCCTCACATTGTCGCTTTACGCTGTTTCACGCCATTTTTCGATTAATGTACTGTTATGTAGGTACTTCGTTCCTCAAGTTTGTTGTGGAAATGTGAATTGGTTATTATTATCCATCATTGATCATTATCGAAAAAGACAACGTC
Organism: Galerucella pusilla; assembly: GCA_910591695.1. Lineage (NCBI taxonomy): Eukaryota > Metazoa > Arthropoda > Insecta > Coleoptera > Chrysomelidae > Galerucella > Galerucella pusilla. Next base: position 79,234 of record CAJUYI010000429.1, read on the forward strand.
CCAATTCATTGTGAAGGAATATAACAGATAGAGTGTACTCGGTAAGTTTATTTAAAGTTAAATCTAACAGAACATCTTTCAATACATACTAGTGACAAATTTCTGGAGTAGTTCTCCTTCATATAGCTTATTAGCTATGTTCGCGGGTCACAATTCGAACCAATATCGAACCAGTCTGGAATTAACTCTACATTGTCTACAGCGCATGCTTAGTCCCGAACCAGCAAATAGTTTTAAGTACACCGCGAACGGTCTTATGAAACAAGTGACATATCCATCATTTGCGTATGAGCAGCCAAACCGAACTTTTCGTCCTCACCGAAATCAGAGAACTGCTAGGACTGACCCCGAATCAATAACAAACCGATCCAGTCGAAACTATCATTGGAAATTCAATATTATATTGATATTGACCGCGAACGCCACCTTTTAGAATACGCATGCGAATAGTCCCTGAACTGGTTCGGATTGTGACTTGTGACCCGCTAACATAGCTAATACTTCTAGTCTAAGAGCTGGCTACAGAAAAAACAATGTATAAGGTACATGATATTTGACTAGCTGGATAAGTTCGATTAAAGTTCTCAAACACTAAGCACCCAGTCTGTCTGCGTGGTTAGGAAGATTAAGTACGTAATAGCCGATCAAAATCGATAATTTTTGGAAGAAAAAAATGATGAGACTCACGGATAAAAGTTGTGTCAATATGTAGGATTTGTTGTTAGGAAATGTGTAAATTATTGGCAGACATTTTCATGGAAGTAAAATGGTCGGCAGACGGCAACAAAGTGGTGTTTTTTTTTGTGAAAAAAAAAGATAAGCCTTATGATTAAAAGTTACGCCAAATAATTATTTAACATTAATTAAAACTAAATCCAAAATGGCAGCCAAAAAAAAGAATGATAACACCGAGGCAGACGCCGATGAACATCGTGGTCCTTAGCGCGCTTCACGCTTAAGACGCCGCGCTTCACCAGCTGTTTGAGGTTTTATAAATTATTCAATTTTCAATGAAAACAATTTAGAGAGGGATCATTTTCTATCTGAAAGCATGCTCTTTCTAATGGTGTAAATTGAAACATTAAAAATAATTAATATAACCATAAACAATTTAAGTACAAAATATACTCTTTAAATCTAAATTAGTCAAATTTAACTGATTCTCTGTTGCTGACTTTTAGCTTTGAAAATTAGTGAATATTCACTAATTTAGTAGTTAAATAATAAAAAAACAAAAACTAATAGTCAAAATTATATGACTATTTGAAAAAGTGTAAGTGAAAAAGTGAAAGAATAGTTAAATTTATCCTGGAAAATAGTGGAATATTCACTTTTTAAAGGTTGAATGATATTAAATTATAGTAAAACTTAGGATTTAACTAAATTACAGTTGAATAATTTACTAATTTTTTTTCGAACATCGTACATATACAACGCATAATATCAAATATCAATGAGCCTTTTCAAAAAAAGAAATTACAAAATTTAGAAGCTTCATCAATGCCTCCTTGTGAAGCTGAATTACTACCACAACTTCTCAGGGCATTATACATCGCAAGACTATGGACCCACGCTCACAAAAAAATACCGACTCACATGCAACCTGAAAACCTTGGATAGGTAAAAACAGATGAAAAATATGAATTCATGTGGTTCACAGGACCTCAGGTACCACCCACTGTGAAAGATGTTATTATTGATCAAGAGCAGGATGAAGGTGAGAATATTTTGTGATTCTTTTAAATCTATATTTTTTGTATTCGTGTTTCATGTTTTTTTCAGAATCAAACGACGTGGAGTCAGAAAGTTACATTGATTGCGAAAGTGAAAATGACATGGAGTATGATGATTCAGACACGTGTAGCGAAACCAATTAAATCAGCATTTTTCCAAAAATGTTTGCTAATAAAATAAATATTTTAATTATCTACATCTACATGTCTGAGCATTTCGTATGATTATTATATTTTATACTCAAATTGTTCAGTCATGGTTATATTAATTATTTTTAATGTTTTAATTTACACCATTAGAAAGAGTATGCTTTTAGCTAGAAAATGATCCCTCTCTAAATTGTTTTCATTAAAAATTGAATAATTTATAAAACCTCAAACAGCGGGTGAAGCGCGGCGTCTTAAGTGTGAAGCGCGCTCGGGACCACGATGTTAATCGGCGTCTGCCTCGGTGTTATCATTCGTTTTTTTGTCTGCCATTTTGGATTTAGTTTTAATTAATGTTAAATAATTATTTGGCGTAACTTTTAATCATGAGGCTTATCATTTTTTTTTCACAAAAAAAACACCACTTTGTTGCCGTCTGCCGACCATTTTACTTCCATAAAAATGTCTGCCAATAATTCACACATTTCCTAACAACAAATCCTACATATTGACCACAACTTTTATCCGTGAGTCTTATAATTTTTTTTCTTTCAAAAATTATCGATTTTGATCGGCTATTACGTACTTAATCTTCCTAACCACGCAGACAGACTGGGTGCTTAGTGTTTGAGAACTTTAATCGAACTTATCCAGCTAGTTAAATATCATGTACCTTATACATTGTTTTTTCTGTAGCCAGCTCTCCGTCTATTCCAATCCAGGAAGAACAGCGTTTGATTTATTTCGAACTAAGGATTTGAATAGGCAATATTTTCAATGTATATTTTTATTCTCCAGTATCATTTTCATTGAATGTATTGAATGTGATTCTGGCTTAGCTTATAAAATAGAAGTTAATTAACATTTGTTTGTACCCCACTATGGCAGAGGACCACCACAAGAAACAACAATTCCATCTACAAGCAAAAAGTGTGCAAGAAATATAAGAGTGCATTAAGCCATTCTCAGTTGTTGATAATTGTATGAAAGTGATATAAAGCTTTCATTCTATAAAATTATATTTGTAAATAGGAAAAATTTTTCAAATACCAGGATGATTATAAAACCAGCTATGAAGGCTCTTCCTTGAGAATCGCCAAAACAAGACAAAAGTTAACAATTTTAAAACGTGAACAGTTTCAAGGAACAAGTATTTGAAGGTTCACAGTACTAAGTGTTTGAGCTGATTAAAAGTGTATATAAATAAACAATACGTTGTTCATTATACACATAATCTTTTCAAAGTTCACTGAATTATCCTTGTCAAGGGGTCACTATTTTTCTATTTTTTATTGAAACATACATTTTTTACTCTGTCATAGGCATGATTAAAATGTTTTCACTACCTTTCAGCACATGCTGAGCCTTCACAAAATTATTCATTCAATTTTATTTCTTAACTAGGTATTGTATTGTTGCTAAGCTCTTATATTGTTTCTTTCTGTTTGTCATTGAAATAGATGAAAAAGACTATTATTTTATTGTGTTGTTTTCGAGAATGAATAAAAATACATAAACTGGTCAATTATTGTTCGATTTTTCCCTCTTCAGGTATTATATGATCTATTTTTGACATTTTATTCAATGTAACTCGACGGTTCGATTGTTATTATTGTACTATCAATCAAATGTTGAGTTACTGTGAATGAAATCTCAAAAAATGGATCATAAATGACATTTTGCATTAAAAGTTGAATTACAGTAATTCTGAATACGCTGCCAAAACCTGTAAAATTACAGGAATCTTCTTTCTTGGTTGTTAGCGAAGATCACAACCATCTCAAACGCTCAAGTCTTTGCATCAACATTGCTGTCGTGAGTTAATAATATCACAACAGTGATAGTAGTGCTTTCTGCTTTGCCTACGTTGTATTATGAAGCTCTTGATAGTATACCTCCATTTTTAATATCGTTCAGGAATAATTATTGCTACTTTTTGTCAGTGTATGTCAGAAAGTTTGTTATAGACCAATTCTTTGGGTTCTCTCACCGTACAATTATGTCGTGAAAACTTTTCAACGCGAAAGATGATTAATGACCGTAAATGGTATGAAATTGAACGCAAAGTTTAAAAAAGACGAAAGTTTTCATGTACTCAAGAAAGGTAACGTTATTGAATGAAATTTTTAATTGGCTTATACATTACTGACAAACTGGGACGTATTAAACTCACTTTCAGAAGAAAAAGGTATACTATACAAGTACCAAAACATATATAACAACCAAATTATTTGAAACCAGTATCGAACTTTTTTTATAGTTTATTGATGATAAAAAGACGATGACGTTGCAAAACAAAATATTGTGATGTTGCCAAGCTGTAGTTCTTTTCTTTACTTAACGAAAACGAGGAAAGTCTAACCTAACCTAACATTAAAACATTCAATCATTTACATTAAAATATGTAACATGATAATAATAATTTTTAAGAAGTTTTCAATATACTTTCATAAAACCTGGATGACTTGGACATGATTCCTCTTTCTACAGATCAAATAGTGCTTACTTAATTACATAATTTCAATACAGGAGAAATAAAACTTCGATTATTACGAAAATAGCATAGTCATTCAACTTACGGAGTTTGTTTAGTTTGTAATATTGTTTCTTCACGACTAAATAATAACGCACAAGTTATTTTCACATATTTAGTTGCATAATGATATAAATTCTTCACACCAGTGAATAATGGAAAATAATTCACTCTCGTTAGCCAATCACATTCTATTATTATCAGAATTCACGCTAAAATGAATTAAAATGAATAAACCAAATCGTCTCTTTTAAAACACCCAATAACGCAAATCTCTTTTGACAGCGCGTAGTTTGAAACGTCAAAATAATTAATTGATAATAAATCAATAATTTTACGTTTTACATTTCAGTGAAAAAAATGGACAACAGTAGCGATAGTGAAGATTTAAAATACATATGTACGCCTCCAGAAATCAATTTCATTCATGTAAGGGCTTCGATTTAAAATAGTTTTAAAAATAAATAATATGCTTTATAGCCTAGTGATAAAAATGGTTGGCTCTGGCGCGAACGATCAGGGTTCGATCCTCATTGGAAGCTTTTTAGACGTGGAGAAAGTATAGTCTCTTACTTGTGTAGAATGGCTATTATTCACTTGGATGATTCCAAAACTTACTCGCTGCGCTCGCTTGTTTTGGAAACTTCATACGCGTGAATAATAGCCATCATTCTGCACTTGTTGAAAAATATACTATTATTCGATTGTGATTTTTATTTCATTATATACTCAGTCTTCTTATAGCTCATTGTATAGTAGCCACTTGTCTGTTGATCTAGTTACAATTCACTTCTGAACAAGGAACCTTATCCATTTATTTTTATTTATTATTTCCGAAATTAACGTTTGTTCCATCCACAACCCTTCATTCGAAGAGTTGGATAAAATGATCATTTTAGTTACTCCCCATAGACGCAAAATTTATTTGCATGAACTTTTGGTATACCTTGATTTGGAAAATTTTGAATCTAAATCAGTGTTACGCCCCCATTGGACAATTCACAAACTCAAGAATAATTTCCTGCAACTGCTGCCGGCCACTTTACTAACATTAATTTTCACAAAAGTTCGCAAATTCAGCGGTTTTCGAGATGGGAGATACTTCGTTTCATTTGCCATCCTGTACAAATCATTTCTATAACAGTTTCCTGTAACACTTGTCATATTTTAGTGATGCGTGTTATCAATGGACGTAAAAGATAGTCTTTACTGATATAACGCCCTACAATGTCTTGAAAATACTTTTCAAAGAACCAAAGAACAGAGACCGTCCACTAAGAAGCAACGATAACTTCATGGGCTATATGCCCCGACAAACATTGAGTTGCACTTCTACGCTGAACGGAGTTAAGATATCTGCTCTATGTAATCAACAATATTGGTTTCTAATTAGAAGGGCTATCACTTGTAGACCGGTTGCGGCGTATTTGATTAGCAGTTCATCCAACTCTTCAATTGAAATGTTGTGGGTGAGACGAACGTTAATTTCGGCAGTTATAAATGAAAATAAATTAATAAGGTTCCTTGTTCACACGTAAATTGTAACTAAATTAACAAAAGAGTGGCTACTATACAATGAGCTATAAGAAGACTGAGTACATGTATATGTATGATAAAATGAAAATTACAATCAAATAATAGTTATTTACGTAATAAGTTGGATGTGGACATTATTAACGCACGCATATGAAGTTTGCACGTATTACGTACAACTGTTTATTAGTATTATCAACAGTATAATATACTGATGATATTATCATGAACTTCTATGAGAAACAGAATATTTCAATCCAACGTATTGCTAATACCTAATATTGACTGCAAACATAAGGTACTGTGGATCATATTTTGTGACCAAAGCAACAAAGACGAACAAAGCTGTGAAAATAAAATAAATTAGTTATATCATCAAATTGTCAAGGTTGAGGGTAAAAAGTTTGAAAATTGAAAATATTCCTTCAACATCGGAAAATATTCAAAATCAAAATATAAGTAATCATTTTAGTGGAGCGTTGGGCATGTCAGCATGTGAAATTAATTTATATAATTTTGAAGAGTGCTCTGTTAATAATATAATAAATAGGTCAATCATATGTACCCCAAAGTACATAATATGATATAAATAATTAATTCTGGCATTAATATGTTTCTTGATTCTTATCATCGCACTATTATGGTAATGTAGTCAAAAACGCACTAGTGCGGTAATATACGTTATTTTGACACTTAAAATAATGTCAAATCGTTCTCGTAAAACGGCAGATGTAGATAATAGTTATTTGTATGCCAAGGACTGAAAGTGCTACTTTGTTGGACGAGTCTGAAAACCGAGCAAAGCAAGCAACAAAGTAGTATTTCAGCCACGACGTACACAATATTTTCTAGACGACGCATAAGATCCAAAACTTTTTCAATCACACCAAGGAAAGAAAATGAATAATAGAAAATTATAAATAGTTCATTCATTGAACAATATAATGTACTTAATGATGTTTGCAATGTCAATATGAATTAACTAATTAATTTCAAAAAGTAATGGTGATTGTACCTCCAGGACTATTATTAATATTCATTGGATTGGATGCAGATGAAATATGTATATCTCTGATAGTGTTTTGCAGTACGGATCTGTCACTCTCACTACATGGAAGACTCAAAACGCAGCCTTCGGTATGTAAATGAATACAGAACGAGCAACTTCCAGATGGCGTTGTCTAAAATAGTATATAACGTAATGTGTGTGGTAAGAAGCATCTAAGCGTAGCGGCGAGTGTGTAATTCTGTGAGTGCGTAAAATGCTTTACAACATGAGTTACGTACTATACTTCTCCTACGACCTACTTGTACTTGTAATTATAAGAAGCATAAGAAATAGCAGTTACATAATTAGAGGTGCTTGGTAAACACCATCTCCATTACTCTATTACCAATGAAATAATCACATTGAAGAACTTACGTTTAATCAATATTAATATTTTATTGTTGTAAATCGAAAGTCCAGTTTTCAATTTTAATTAATACATACTTAGCCCCTTGGGTTTATCATAGTTAAACGTGGCCATATCGAATGTTTTCAAATAGTGAATTCTGAATAAAATGGCGACGTCTATTGACAGTGGTTAAGATGTTGTAGGGAAGCCGTGCGATTTACTCAACAGTTTTTTTTTTACAGTGCGTAATAGACATCATTACATTGATGCCGACAGTGTGTTATTGAATGATTACAGGGGGGGTCGAAGGTAAAGGTATATTACGTAACGTGTTTACACATTTACACACTTGTTCACAGCATTTTACGCAAGAATGGAGAAGTAATTCCGTGATACCGTGAGCTCGTAAAATGATCCATAACACGAGTTACGTACTATACCATACCTACGACATACTTGTACTTGTATTTATAATCTTATTATCAATAATATTTGAACAACATCATCAATAGATATCTTTGACTATTTTATTGCATTTCATTTAATTCCATAATATTTGTAATTCTAATAACTGTTTATAGTAACAGTACAGTTATTACGAATGGTGAATCGCTTTTTTTGCTTGCTAAAGCATGAGAAACAACATTTACATTATTAGAGGTGCTTGGTATCTCTATCTCTATTACTTGTACCTGCTATAACGGTTACTGTTTTAGATGAATTTTTTGTTTGATTATTCAGGAAATTATTCACAAAGCCCTCAGCTACGGTCGATGTCTGCCATCCGGCGTACCTTTTTAAATCTTAATAGATCACCACCCGCGTCAGCAAGAATATTCGCAGACGAACGCCGAAAACAATGTCTTGTATAGTGTAACTAATGTTAATGTGATGACCTTGAATTGTATTACAAATTTTATACAGGTTAATTTTAATCCAGTATATTAATTTGAATTACATTTGAGAAGCATTATTCCACAATATTCGAATTTATAAAAAAAATTAATGCAAGCCATTGGGCGGCTTTTTCCTTCAAAGGGATTAAAAATATGGGTCATCACATTAACAATAGTTACACTATATAAGATGCCGGGTTTGGTAGTCCCAAGTATAAAACGATGGGATTTGGTACGTTCCCCATTTTATTATTATCAATACACTGTCCGGTACATTTTCCGTTAACATACATAGTTAAGAAAAAAATGAAATTCTGTAGCCTTATTCACGGCAGAGCGAAGGTTAATATTTTGAATAAAATGGCGACGTCTATTGACAGTTGCTAAGATGTTGCTAGGGAAGCCGTGCGATTTACTTAACAGCTAAGCATTTTTTTTAACGTGCGTGATAGACATCGTGACATTGATTGCCGACTGTGTGTTATTGACTGATTACAGGAGGGGTCGTAGGTGATAGTATATAACACACCGAGGTGGTAAGAGTTTCATAACTGTCGAGAGATTAGATAGCTATTATCTCGAGTCAGGAATGAAACTTCCTACCGAGAGTTGTAATAGTTATTCACGTAATTAGTGGGATATGGACATTATTATCGCACGCATGTGAAGTTTGCACGACGAGGCCGTAGGCTGAGTCGTGTAATCACATAAGTGCGTTAATAATTCCTATCACACCACGTGTTACGTACAAAATTTTATCTACAACTGTTTATTAGTATTATTAACAGTACCTATAATATAAAATTTAAAAAAAATTTCAAACCAACGTTTTTTTAATAATATTGACTGCAAACATAAGGTACTGTGTATCATATTTCATCACCATAGCAACAAAGACAAACAAGGCTGTGAAAAAAAAAATCAGTTATGTCATCAAATTTTCAAAGTTGAATGAACAAAAATCTATAAAAATGAGTTCAAGCGAAGAAAATCTCCTTTCGGAAATTGAAAATGCAGCTTCCAGTGTTATTTTAAATATTTAATTCTGGTATTAATATGTTTCTAGATTCTTATTACCGCACTAGTGCGGTAATGTAATCAAAAACGCACTATTGCGGTAATATACGTCATTATGACATTAAAAATAGTGTCAAATCGTACCCGTTACATGACAGTTGTAGATAAACTATTTTATTCACAACCATCATATCCCCATCAAAATTAATGAATCTTTGTTTCGTTCTGAACACACCTGAAATATTAAATTTGACAACTACTGTCACCAATATGAATAAATGTCAGATAAAGTCATATGGATATTGAGTTATAATAATTAAAATTCAACCATTAATTTAAATAAGTAGTTTGTTGTATTTTAGTTCATTGTTGGTTTTAATTGTATGCCATTAAATAGTTGATGTGAAAAATATTTATCTGATATAGATGATATTAACGATCACAATATTTTAGAAGGCCTGAAGTGATCGATGTGGGCGGGAAATGATCGATGAGGGCGGGAAATCAGGTCAGGTCATGTCCAAGTCATTCAAAAGTCATAGAGGTTTCATAAAAGTATATTGGAAACTCTCATAAAACGGACAGACTAGCAGTATGTGTTTAATGCTATCCGCTATAAGGAGGCTGCCGATTATTAAAATTATTAGCTTGGAAACTGGTTGGAAACTGGACGACTCATGCATACAATATTTTTCTAACTGGCTAACAATCACATTTGTTCAGCTCGACTGAGACTTGAGATGATAAGACTTTCATGTAAGTATTGTATATTTCAGTAGCTGAGACATAATCTAGAACTCAAATCGTACAGTAGATGCGCATCTCCTTGGTAAATATCTTCTCAACAAGTGGTTTGTTCGAAGTTTCTATTGATCTTTTTATACATTGTGTAGCCTAACACCATCCAGACACATATTATGAATTGATGACTATCACACAAGATTATTCAAAATATGTATCAAAACAAACGTTCAACTCACAAGCCGTCAAGTGATTGGTGTGTTTACGATAGTGTGATATCAAAATCAAAGTCAGACAATATCATTATTCAAGCGCAAAGTTTAAACGGAATTTGGAGAAGATGGAATTTCTTCAAACTTCAATTTTTTGGAGATACAATGTCCGCCATAAAGTTGGAACCATATGGGAATTTTTTTTAT
>CAJUYI010000429.1:94649-111041 GCA_910591695.1 Galerucella pusilla
AAATGAAAATTATCACAGCGACTAGCACTCGAACCTCATGCCTACATAATATCACGCAGTCAGACCTATAAGCCATTGCACATAATTCATCAAACTGTTGTGGTTGTATATAGGGCGCACGATAATGTCGGAATAAGAAAGTGACGTTTTAATTAATTTATAGCAAATTGCGAGAATTTTGACTTTATGACTATACTGAATTCGAATTGAAATTATTATCTATATTGTATAACGTATTGGTTGGACTTAAGATAGGATTTGAATCTCTCATTAGGGGTAACCAAGCAGAAGTACAATCAGAAGGTGTTGAAAGAGTGCGAGACAAATTTTTGTAATATTTTCATTCAAGGGAGTACCAAAAATAGCCGAAATATACAACAGTTAACACAACACAAGATTACTTATATAATTAAAAAGAATATCTTTACAGTCTAGACGTCACCTATATAGTCAATGATTTTCTTGTATAAGTTGGTAGATATTGTCACAAATTCAAGCACTTCACTATACATTTGGTTAATGACAGTTCCATGTAACAATAATTATCATATTTAAGTATAGCGTGTGATGAATAGAAGTCAAGATAACAGTTCCATACTTTTATAAAGCATTACAAATTTCAAAAATCACTTCTTGTTTTCCAAGAATGAACATCTACTTCTCGGGCTATATGCCCCGATAGACATTGAATTGCAGTTCCAAGTTGAAGAGGACTGGGATATATTCACGATATGACCAACCATAATTTGTAATTCGTTCGTAATTGTTTCGGCGTCCATCCAGAACATCTGGAAGCATATTTCTGGACTGGAGATACCGGTGAAATCACATTTATACATTAATCCCAGTGAAGGAAATACCGAAAATGCGATAATAGCAACAGAAACACCCTTTTAACTTTCTATCAAACACTCGGTATTGAGCATTCGTGAAATGAAATAGTTTCCGTATTTAAATATCACATAAAAGGAAAAGTTTATCGTGAATTAGGCATCTAATATCAAGAAATTAAGTTCACTAGCACCAATAATAATGTTGTCACACTTCATATTCTAAATCACTCAAGAAAAAGAAGCGAAGAACAAATTTCACACAGAGCATAATTTCTCCGTAAAATAGCCTGTTCTTTTTCCAGAGAACACTTAATTTCATTGCTCCTATCTGAGAATATATCTCCTGTTTTCAATACAATGAAGTCGTAAATCTTTCATCTACCAATTTTGCGCTTCCCTTGGAGATAAATACGGGCTTCGGTGGGTCAAGTGATTTCAAAAAGATATGGAGGTTCAAAGCCTACTTTCTACGAGCATTCAAAATTGCTTGACTCTCTTCCATTTTCCCATGATTCCCAAATAATAGAAGTGACACATTGCAATTTGATAGATGTATTTTAGGATGTATAGATTTCATTTCAAACTTCAAGCTTTATGAAACGGTACAGTTGAACATCAATTTATATTGTGGTAAGTGATATAAATATATCCAATTGACAATCATTGGAATATGAAAATAAGGGGTACTCCGAAAAAGTAAGTATATTCAATTCCGTAACCGAAAGTGACAACATTAGGATTTGTGAAATTTCAGAGTATTCCCAGAATATAGATCCTGTAACGTGTCTGATTTATAAAAATCGTGGTGGTTTTTTTATGATTCTTTCTCTACATGATTTGGATCCTTTTCATCATTATATTTTTGTGATGTTCAGAATCACTCCCGTAGCCAACGTTGGGCATATTTCCATTGCTCCTGTGATGCATGTACACCCTAGTCGTTGAGTTGAAGAGACGTTGTCAGTTGTCGTCAATAGGCTAGTCATACTACTTCCTGCAATGGCTCCATAAGTGACGATCGCTCCTGCACACCATCATAGGGATATATAATCTCCTTTTCGTGATTGTTTCTCAGGAGTTTACTGTCCAGATTCAGACCAAAATATTCGAACTCTTGTCTTCATTCAACCTCGCTTCCATCAGGTTCAATTGTTTTGAGGTTGAGCTTCCTTTCCTTAGTAGAGGTTTTTGAGATTGTTTTGATCGGGTTGAAGTTGAGTCTCACCTGTTCACACCAGAAGATTAAAAGAATACTGTTGAAACAGCACACATACTTTCCTCAGAACAGAGAAATCTTTGGGACCAGGATAACTCCTACTTACATTACTACAAAAGAGTACTGGAATGAAGATTTGATATGGAGACAAGACGAAATAATATCCTCCATAGACGGCTTTGTCAATAAGACTGTAATGATATCAAGAATTTACTATTTAATAATATACAGAAGTAATATTGAATGAATGCGATGCAAGGTTTTGCTTCAAACTTTTACATAAATAGGATGAATAGATTTTAAATAAATAGATAAATAAAATACGTCAGAGGTGGCGAAGAACCGCCTTAGAGCGTTGTCGAAACTCCGTCAAGTGGACCTATGCTGAGTTTCAACTCACAGCAATGATAAGGTGAACAATAAAGGCGATGCACTCATTCATTCATTCATTCATTCATTCAAACGTTTGGGTTGTGCTCAACAGCCCGGGCACTTGACCTAAGTCATTGTACCATTCCCAATGTTATCTACTTCCACTCCAAAAGTTTAGTGTCCTCTATATAGGCCACTAGCTTATTTGGGGGGATTTTAAGTAGTTCTGATGGTTGTATGGTTTCCTTTCCAAAATGCTTCTGTCTGAGTCCTTCTAAGTTCTTACATGAGCAGAATATATGAATAGGTGTTTCATCCCTTAGTTCGCACTTCCTACAGAAAGGTTCACTGACTATTCCCATTCTGTACAAATGTTTCCTTAGAGTGCAATGTCCAGTAACCAGGTCGGTTACTGTCTTCAGAAGTATTCCTTTCTGCACCCGCAGGAGTGGTCTAACCCTCGCATTCACCCCTGCTTTCTCACCACACACTTCGGCGCCATACAGCATACTCTGCTCTACCGTCCTACAAATTATTCTCCTTTTCCACTCTCCCGGTCCTTTCACATTACCCATCAATCTTCCCAGCCACCCTGCCCTTACTTTTGCCTTCTGTGCAGCATTCAACATATGGGTTTTGAAAGATAATTGGCTATCCAACCACATCCTCAGATATTTCACCGCTTCCTCCATCCCTCTCATTTTTCCTATCTCCCTAGTATTCTGGGCTTCCCGAATTCTGCTCTCCTCACCTCCTTCTACCCCTGTGAACAATTTCTCTGTAATCTCTTCCTTCCAATCTTTCTCTAGCTCCACGCTCCTATTTCCAACCATTCTTTCCACCGCTATCTTATACGCCTTCCCCTATGGGTTGTTTCCCAACTCCCCCAGTAACTCTTCCCACTTTCGTCTTTTCTCCCTCTCCACCCTGCGCCTCAGGTCCTTCTTCTTCTTCCCATATCCCCCTCTTCCCTCCATCCCTACTTTACCCCTCAACATTCGTCTCCGTTCCTTCTTACACTCCCTCCACAGACTCTCTATTTCCTCATTCCACCAGTAATTAGCCCTCCACTTGCGCCTATTACCCCTTTTTCCTTCTCTCCTGCAGCCCTGTATCACATCATACAGTTTCTCTACATCATGCCCAAGTCCCCTTCCTATCTCCCCCCTTACTTTCTTCCTCATTATTTCCGCCTCGGCCTCTGTCCACTACCATAACCACTCTTCCACCAAATCCTTTCTCCCTCCTCTTATAATCGTCTCCACATACCCATGTAAACTCAAGTTTTCCTCATTCTCCAGTACCCTCCAACTACTCACTCTTCCCCAGCCATTCACCACACGCTGTTATGTCAATAATTGATAAATCCTCGTCACCCCTCACGAAGGTGAGCAACACTCCATCATTCAGCTCCGCCAATCCGTTGGATGTCAATACTTCCTCCAGGATCTCTCCTCTCCTGTCCGTTTTTCTTACTTTCCAGGCAGTATTCTTGGCATTGAAGTCGCCTGTCACCATTCTTTTTATAACTCTCCTTTTCCCTTTAGCACCCTTAGATCTTCCTCCAGTCCTGTCATACTCCTCTCATATTCTTCTAGGCTGACATTTGGACTTATATACACATTGTACACCACCATGTCTCCAATTCGCACTACCAACCAACCGTTACCCTTCCTCACTTCATCCGCCCTCATTCCATCTCCCACCACTCTTATTCCTGCCTCTCCTGTATCATCCATTATCCAACCTTGCTTTCCCACATATCTAGCATTCATCTCAGATCCACACACCACATCCACTTCCCTTCTACCAATTACCTCATCTAGAACATCATGTGCTACTCTGCATTTTCCTAAATTTATTTGTAACACCCTCCATCCCTCCTCCACATTTTTTCTTCCCGAGGTCTGTGCTCCCCTTCCTCATATTTGACCGGACTCATCTCCTCTAAGGGGTCCCTCCCATTTTTTCCATCTTCGTTTCCATTACCTACATTAACTACTTTGTTCCCCCTACTACTCTCTGTCTCCCTTGGCTTGTGTCCCCTTTCCCCACATACCCTACAAAGAAAGGCTTGCCGGCAGTCTCTAGCCATGTGTCCCACGCTCTTACATAGCCAGAATTCCCCCCTCATCTTCTCCACTCTCCTTGCCTTACATCTCGCTACCTGATGGCCCTTCATTCCACAACCGAAGCATCTGCCCTTCTCCCCCCCCCTCTATAATATTCACCCTATCAAAATCCAGCCCAATTTCCCGTTTTCCTAGTAAGGCTACCGCCTTCTCGCATTCGACCCTCACCACCGTCATTTTCATACTGTTCCTCTCCCTAACCACTTTCAACACCCTCGTCCCTTCCCCAATCAATTTCTCTATTTTCTCACTCACCACTCCATCTTCCATCAATGGGTCTATCCCTACCATCTTAATGGCGTTTGTTTCCCGAATTTTTGAGAAACATATGGTTTTCAGACGAGAGTCACGTTCATCTTAGCGGCTATATTAATCGACAAACAACCAGATTCCTTGGATTTGAACGTCCTGATGTCATTGTAGAGAAACCACTCCACAGTCTTCGAATTACCGTTTGGTGCGCGGTATCTGGTCATGGAATGATTGGTCCTTATTTCGTTGAAGATGATAATCGAATCCACTTACTGTCAACCAAGAGCGTTATAGAGAGAAAATTATTATACCTTTTGTTAGATCTAAATAACTTTTGCCGTGCACGAAATCTACAGTTTCGCACACAATGGTTCCAACAAGATGGTGCAACGAGCCATACAGCTGTGCGCACCTTAGACTCACTCCGTCAGCATTTCGATAATAGAATAATTTCTCGGGAATCAGACTTCGAATATCCTTTTCATTTACCTGATCTAACGCCACTGGACGCATACATTTGGGGCATAATGAAGGATAAAATATTTCACTCGGAAAATCCGCCGGCGAATATTGCCGAACTACGGGAAAGAATACAAAATATTTTTCGGCAGTTACATCAACCACTTTTTATAAATATGTTTATTGACTTACAAAATTGATATGAAGCTTGTTTGCGTCGAAATGGTGAACATTTTGAACACTTACATTACAGAAATTAAAAATTAATTTTTATTTTTATTTTCGGTACTGTTTATTTTGGCGGATACTGTACATCCCACGAGTAGCTGGGGAATTGAATGTCCACCACCACAGAGCCCCGCTTGTGGTGGTCAGGCTGGATACTCCGGGAGGTCACTCATTTTTTGCTTGACAACAACCAAATTGTTCAATATTCTTCTCACTGTGTGATGGCTGGGTAGGGGTCGATCGGGATATTAAAAGTGAATTAAGATAATTTCTATCGCTCAATTCCAATCTAGCAATTTCTATTACTGTACGATGTAAGTGGCTTTAAATAATGACAATTAAAACTATTTTATTATGATGGGTGAATACACAGCATGTTGAAATGGAAGAATGAATAACACGGCACAAGCCTACGATACAAAAAGGTTGAAATAATTTTTGATATTTTAGATATTATCAATATATCAAAAACGCTCAGGATTGGGTATAGGGAAGCGAACTTAAGATGTCCTTATTTCCGGCCTCAGAATTAAGTAGGAGAATGAAAATTTGTTCGTTTCATTCAAAAGATTTAGATATGCAATATTCTTGAACTCAAACAAGAGTTTCCCACAAGTCACCAAATACCTTGATCGTCCTACCAATCAACCGGACAAAATGATTCTCATTTGGTGTTCACACAGAATTTTCAATATAAAAGTCTGTACCTGTCACTGTTTCATTTGCAAAATCAATATCTCGATGAGTATAAATTTCGGATATAGGGTATTCCACACAAACTGATATTGAAATTAACTGTAGAGCCCGAGAAGTTAACAATATACTGGGTGTTACATTCAAAATCGTCGTTTTCGTTTTCGGTTAAACCGGAAACGACATGTATGTCAAAATATTTTCCATACATTTGCCATAACTGGCTCTTTATATATGCCAATTTTTATGAAAATCGGATGAGTAGTCTCCAATATATTGACAGTGTAAGTTCGTCGTGAAAAAGCTTTTAAAGATTAAATTTGTTCTTCCACTTAAAAAACACATATATGAGAAAATCTATGTTCCTAGATTTAATCCAATGAACCAAACCATTCCTTTCGATAATTTTCAATGAAATCTGATAAAAAACGAAAGTTTTGCCCGAAACGTCACTTTTTATGCATATTTTGTTCAATACATAGAGCGAACTTTTAAAAGTATTCTTGTGATAAAAGAGGAGCTTTGATGATACAGAGTTAAAAAAATATATACTTTTATATTATTGAAAAGCGTTAGGCATTGAATAAATTGTATATCTTTGGAAGTCTCCATTCAAGAAGTCGAATCCATGTATCGATACTTGCTATCTTATGTTTTCCATTACATGGCTCGGAATTTGAAAGAAAACTCTTAAAGATATTTGCTTCAATCAATATTACGTAGTTTCATTTATGAGACCACCTGGAAATGTATTGAATATTGAAAGTCAAAGTCGAATCAGGAAAAAATGGGGGCTGTCAGAATCACATATTCGCGTTGACTTTGACTATCTATTTAAAACTTGAATTGAGAGGTGGGGGAGTGTGTGCCGCTTTTGTTGATTTCAAGATAACTCCATAAATCACTTATTGCTATAATCAACAGTGGATTTTTTGGCAGAGAAAATCAACGAGTCCGCCATTATTTTCTATTTCGATTCTTACGACGGACACTATTCAAAGTGAGTGAGTTTTATCAAATGTTTGCAAAATAAATCTAAAACTCGCGGCTCCGTATAGTTAACCAGAATCAATTCAACCAATTAACAGACCGCACAAAATACACAGGAACCAAATACAACGGAAAAAAACCTTAAAGTAATTTTTCAGAAAGGAGAACACCTTTCTCCTGTGAGCTGAAGCCGTCAGGCTACCCTCACCATTATTTATACCAGTTGAAGAGGCTGCCGATTAGATATCTCCGGAGACCATAAGCTGGGAAGACTATTAAGTATTATATATACGTATATGTAAGTATATACACTTGAGCTTATAGTGTTTGTAAAAATTAGATTGGTAGCAAACTCCAATTCAAAATATTATAATGTGGTTGAGCTAAATCATTTCCTCTCAAATTCTGCAGTAACATTTATTTAGTGACTTTCACGGCGACTGGTGCTCAATGGATATATATAATTACAATGTGGAACAGCCAAACATATAAATGAGGGCGTGTTGGGGAAAAAGCTTGAACTCGTCGATTTGTTCAAAAAAGATACCCACCTCCTTGTTTCAAATTGCAGCTCCCTGTATATTAATAACTTCTCGTATTCTTCAAAAAATTCTAGACATAATTTATGTACAATTTCCCATACTCAGCTTCAACTGTTCAGATTTATTACAAACATTAACATTAAAAGAAGAAAATTATTTTATTCAAGCGTTTTCTGCATCGGTTTTCAGCATTCATAATCAACCACAACATTTTCAAATTTAAAAGAAGTTTTTGGGAAATATTTTTTAAAAACAGAGTCCTTTCAACTCAAAAGAAACAACTACTTCCGGGCTATAAGCTCCGACAGATATTGAATAACACTTCTCAGTTAAACGGGGTACGTTAGGTCTAATGGCGAGACCCTAATGACCTATTCTTGAGGCAAAACCATTTTTGGGGAAAAGAACTTCTTATAATTTGAGGATATTGCTTGAAAATTCTCAATTATTCTGATTTGTAGAACCGGAAGAGGTATTCCTTTGGAATTACCATTTCAAAAGAGTTGATTGCTCTCTGCCTTTTTCAAATAGAGTGTATGCGATTGGACGAAAACCCTAATCAATGTTTTTTGTGTTGATTATTATCTCGATGCTTCTTTTGGGAGCCGTTTTTGTGCCGGGAGCAGTTCTTGTGCCAGGTGCACTACGGGTTTATGGTACTCTACTCCCACATTTGTTCCACCCACCGAGCCATTCCCGTACCTTCAAGTAGAGGTCACTTGGATGCGTGCCATTTGCTTCGGGCAGCAGATTGGCATCCTCGAAAATTGTCTGTCTCCTGGATTTCAATGCCTCCCACAGTCAGACAAGATATGGGATACGGTCTTGGTCTCTATACCATAAAGTCTGCAGCGGCGATCCCCGTTATCAAGACATGGCCCATTAGATAACCTGTGATAATTTTTCTTACTCCTACTGATATTCAGTAGTTCCTTAGCAAGTTTGACCTACAAGGTCGTACTATGTATTTCCTTTGGAGTGTTCATCCACTGTGATTTATGTTAGACAAATACAAAAATAGATACCTACACTATTGTTTGGTCGCTACTAAAATAAACTGGAATATCGGATGGATGACGGATAGCCATTCCTTTTTTAATACCAGCACCAAATTTCTCTCCAAGACTGAGAATATCGACCATTATTAAAGCGGTAAAAATTTAGTTTATTGCGGGCAGAATAGGTTCCGTTTGTGTGTGGTATTAGCCACCACTACTTGTAAAATTCTTCAATATTGCTATAGATTCTCCTTCTTCCACAAAAATAGGAAGTGAGAATACACTATCGCAAAATAACATTCTTTTACGCTCAATGCCTATGGACTGACTGTCAATACGTGACATAGGTCTATGATGAGTTCGTAGGGTTCCTTGTCCTGTTTAAGTCTGGAATAGGAAATAATCTTTTTCTTTGAATATGAACGAGTGAATTGAAAATACCGTATTACCTTCCGTTGCCGTAGTGCATTCCTTTGAATGCACTTTTTTCTGGGCCAATGCACTTTTTCCTGGGCCAATGCACTTTCTCCTGAACCAATGTACTTTTTCTGAACCATTTCACTCTACCTGGGCCACATCACCTTACCTGGGCCACGTAGCTAGACTTGGACCACATCACTCTACCTGGGCCACATCACTCGAACTGAGCCACATCACTATATCTGGACCAATTTAGCTGGACCAACTTACCGGGACCAACTTCACCTGGTACCAAACCACCGAGGAAAGTAACTCAACAAATCGAACTTCAACAGTGTCACCATCTACAGTAGATAGTAATTTTTTTAAATTCGATTGAAATTTTTTTTGTAAATTCAACAACGTGGTTCATATTTATTCCCTTCCAAATTCACAGGATTTAACAAGTGATCAAGTGGATGTGACTTAACAATGAATAAACTAATATTATTCAGGGTGGTGCCCACTTACCTTTCTTAGCTAACCTGTAAGAGTTAACTTCATCAACTATCAACTTCATAATACCTTCGGTAACTCAACGTAAATTTCAAGTAGGATTACCCGAGAACCGGTAATGCTCTACTAACAAGAAGGAATATCTTGTTACTTATCCTTATTTCACCAAGCACCCCTGCTTCTGCCTCTTCCCCAGTCTTTGACCCTCTGTATACCAGGTCTCTCCTCGGGGAAGCTTCAGTTTACTTGGGCCTTGCCAATCTTCCTATAAGGTATCTTCACCTGATATTCAGGCTGATGAACAGTTTAGTTGCCATATAGTCTGTTTTCATGTCCTCAATGGATATGTGTCCCGATCTAAGTGTTTTGCTGCTCATGTTATTTCGTAGCCCATATGATCTCATTCTCGCTTCTCCCATTATTACCTGGTATAATGGAGGAGGATTATGTAAACGTTCGAACATTTTATGAATATAGGAAGAAGCATCCAGGAAATTATTTTGATTGAGCTTCTTCTGTTAAACTACGAAGCAATTGAAGGTGAAAAAAAGTTATTCATGAAATACTCCTGAATTCATTGTTATAACTGAGAAATTCCCTACATTTCTCAAAGTCCTGATTAGTTACAGCATCTTGTGGATTGGTGGGTTTCTGCATAACGACGTACAAGATAAAACGAGTTCCACTAATAATAATAATTACCAATACTAATTACCTATTCTACAGGATATAATTAGAAAATATAAATTATTGAAGTTTTGCACTTACTAATTTTTCAGATAAAATTGCAATTTAATCATCCCATTTAGTACCGCTTATAACATCAATATTATTTGATATGGTGAATAAAAAAGTGTTCACAATTTTAAATTCCGAAAAATAAATTATTGTATAGGTAAACCTCCCAAAACCGTGGAAATCAAAATTATATATAAATTTTTGAGAACCACACTGAATAAAAGAGCAGAAAATCGATTAGCCAGACCTGTATCAATTCTTCACACACCTGGAAAAAATACAAACATCAAAAAAAGAATTCATCACTCGACTGATTTCTAGCCGTGTTAATTTCTTCCTGTTAAATCGCTGACTCATGGTCTTCTTAAATGGTATTTGAGAAAAAAAGTAACTCTCGAAATTTCAGCTTTATATTTCGTCAGTAGCAACTCGTGATACAGTATTTCAATTTAATATATCCTTGGAAGTATTCGTTCAATAATTGTTGTATTCATATCAGCTCATATGACAATGGCTTAATATGCTGTGAAATTGTGCAATATGTACATATGCTCGGAGATATGGTGAAGTCTGTATATGTAGGAACTGCGTTATAAAATGTAAACTGGAAATCGCAGGACCCATTAATTGATCAGTTCAGTACCTAAGCGTTCTCAAGCTATGGTTGTACCGTTCAAGTGGAGAGACCAGTAGTTCACATCAGGCTGAACAATATTTTCACTAGGTCTTTCTTTGAGAAATCTTCCAGTCCTAGGAGTCTATATATTGAATGAGATGCTGCACATCCGATGATAATGAGTGGTGCTGTTTACTTCTCCTCCATGCACAATCGATAGATGGGTTTATACCTATATATGCCAATTGTATACATGAACGTCCTTACTGAAAATGAGTCTTATCACTTCTCCGATCCCTTGCTGAGTTTTGAGATTGCTTTGGTCAGCGACTCCAAGAGTTGTCTTGACCAGTTTGCTGTGTTCCCACTTTGGCACGTGATTTGAGTATCTCTGATGTTTTTTTCGAATCTACCGGGACGTACAACCACGTACCAGGAGCTGCAGTTTTTGATATCCTGAAAAATAGGGTAGTAGAGTTATGATGTTAAGTAATAAATGATTAAAGCGGATTGTGAGCCAACATGGGCGTCCTGCGTTTTGCAACGCACGGTTGTGACTTAGATCAGCGACACATGGTCATACAACTCTCGATGTAACTATAGGAGAAACTATTTTGTTGTTGAGACAGTGATGCTCCGCGCCGCTCAAATGATGTGGCGTGGACTTCAAAGAATGAATAAAGTGGTATATACCACAAACATTTGACAGTCTGTTTTGCACAAGTTGTTTTTGTTACACCATAAAAAAGAAGCGTGTAGACATGAACCGAACGTCGCATGGCCCTTTTGTCGTTAATCCATGTCACACCCGACCAATGCTAATGTGTTTTTTGTATTTCGGGCGGACGATTGATGTGTCATGAGCAATTTAAACACTCCATGGATCTTTTAAATATCATATAACATCCCCAATATTCTAGCAAGAACAGATCCCCTCCCAGAAATAGAATTCGCTCAATGAATCAGCATCAAGTTCTCTGCCATTTGCACTGATGCATCCAAAAAGTAACAGGAAATGCTGCAGCTTACATATTAAATAATAGAAAATTTACCCTTCTTCTTCCACAAACTTGTAGTATGTACAAAACAGCAGATGACAACAACTTTGTTATTATCTCTGACATATTAAGCACTCTAACCATTACACCCGATCCATGAACTCATTGTAAAGGAACTTTATAACCTGCGAGATATGAACATCTCTTTCTTATGGGTACCATCACACATGGGAGAAAGGGGAAACGAGGACGTCGACTCGACAGCCTTGAAATTAACATTCACTGATGATTCACCTCACCTTACAAAATCTCCCCACACCGATCCTTAATAAAATATACATAAACCAAAAATGGCAATTTATCCGGGAACACACTGAAACCAATTTCATACAATTAATGCCCGAAATTGGATCCAAACTCCCACCGCCAATTGAAAGAAGAGAACACGTTATGGTGAACCGTTCAAGATTGGACATACCGCATAACACATCATCATCACTTAACAAAAGAAGCCGCTTTTCATGTCAAACTCAACTGACATTGAAGCATCTGTTACTTCAATTCCCAGAAAATGAAGAACAAATGAATCGCTTCAATTTGGGTAGCTCTTTGAAATCAATTATCTCTTCTACTTTGTCATCATAAATGTACCACACTATTTTGTAAATTTCCCCCCTGCTAATCATTTTTAGTAGTTGATGCGAGGTTATGTATGTTTCCAAAAAAATCAGACTTAATATCCATTTATTATATCAATTAGCATTGAAGTATAACTACATACACATTGGTACTTTTTAATGCAATAGTGTTCAAGTGGAGCTCCACGCACTCCAATATGTACTTCACGTAGGATAGTGAATGAAATAATCCTTATACGCCCCATCGTCAAAGTATCTTGTATGTTTCTAGTTTGTTGCGCTTAACGGCTTTTCATACTCAGATATTTTTTCAACATCTCTTGCTAATTATTATATTCTGTGAACTTACTTTGCAAGCAAAGATTATGACGGCCAAATACTCTGGCCTATTCATTTTGTCAATTTCTGAATATTTAATTTTGAGTAATGAACATTTCTGAATTCCTAATGAATATTCTTGGAAAAATAATTCATGTCTTGGAAATGAAACGAATGATGTAGCTCCATCTCCCCTTAGCAAGGTCTGCGGTTCTGTGTTCGGGTATTGCAGTATTGAAGACGTTTTCAGCGTGCCCCACATACTCACTTAAATAAGTCTACCAGCTCCCGGACTGTGACAACAAAATACCAAAAATCTGTTTAAATGATTCAAAAGAACCATAGAGCGTTCCAAATTTCGATTAAATTATCAGCATTTGAACAGTTTATGAAATTTCAATGTTTGCACCCACTGTTTCGAAGGTGATCCACCTCAAAAGAATATTCAAATGGCCGTAACCCTTGGGACCAATCTAAGTCTACTATATAAATCACAATGCCATTAACTGCTAGTCAAAATGCATAAAGCACCGAATAGCTTTTCGTTCAAATGGTTCATTTTCAGAATTATGACTGTCGTTAAATGTTCATGGCAATACAATTGAAAATATAGTACCACTTATTACGTGTACGAAATTACCAAGACGAAATCCTATAATTCTTGCAATAGTAAAAGAAAATAAAGTATTCGAAAGGAAAAGAATGCAAGATTAAACGTTTTTATTTCTAGCGGATATATTGTTATGTTTGTCTTTTGTTCAAGCTTAGCAGCTCATGTCGAAAAAGTCGTATTCTCCTAGGTTATTGCAGCCAATTAAACTCAAGGAGACCAGTTTTTGTGAGGGGTGTATTAAAGTAGACATGTTAAAGCGTAAATGCTACAAAAGGCATGAAGATAGTGTAATATATTCACCATGATGTGAAGTTTTCCTAACATAAAGTTGTAAATAGTGAATTCAACTTATAACAATATTTAATTAAAAAATTAACTGAAATTTTGAAATGAGGATGAAAATACAAAAACATCCATATGAAGGATCTATTCTGTAGACTGCTTGAGTTGAATACGAAGTAACACAGAATACTGCAATGCAATGCTTAATATTAAGAAAATTATATTTCCAGCGGAAATGTGTGAGAAATTGTCTATTCTTTTTTCACAACAAAATTATGTTATTGAATCAGGTGGAAAATGAAATATTCTATTGTAGGGCTGATCCATATGAACACTTATACAAAATGACTTGAAATTATTGAATAGAGGTCTTACTACTTGATGAATCACACCTCCATCGAATATTCAGTTTAAATGAGATCAATCCATCCCTAGGACAATGTAGCTTCCAAAAATCTTGAGACAAATCATTCTACAACCTTTTCATACACAAGTTCTGGACAGTTTCATTATATACCCACCCTCTAATTATTTTGTAGATGCGCTGCCTGAATTGCTTTTCATTTGTAGCTTGTTATTCGCAATAGTACAGCTTTCAAGATAAAAGTTCCAGAAAACTCTTTATTAATCGGGCCTGGGGTAGGGATGTGCTGAAAATTTCGAACAATGCATCTTATGAAATATATAACATCCAATTGATTATAAAAATCAAATATTGTCTCTTCTGTCCGACAGCTATTATGATAAGAGGTCAGTGTGGTCTATTTCAACCATGCAGCTAATCTCTCCGAATCCTCAGCAGTCCTTATTATCTTTTTCCAGTACAGAAAAGCATTTACTAATGTAAATTGTATATCTATGCCAATTCAGATTCCTTTGCAGTTTATGTTTCGATTATATTCATCTCGCTACCTAAAATTTGGAAAAAAATGTCTCTTCAACTAAAAGTTGCTTGTGGGTGAACGGAAAGAATATGCGATGAAGTTATCGAGTCCATCGATTATATGGCATAACACAGCAGCATTCCATATGGCCGCTGTGAGAACCAAAGACAGGCTTGAGTTGAAAGGTATCGGTACTCGATCACTACAAAGTTTAGTTCAAATATACAAGAATGCAGATTAGCAATTTGGCGTCCATATGTTACGTTGATCTTCCTTCATGCATTAAACATCGAAGTGGGTATAAGATGGTAAATTTGGTAGAACAATATAGATCGCCAGCAATTGGGAAAAAGTTTGGTCCTGCCAACAAAATCCATTGAATTGTTGCGGAGTAAATATGAAAGCTCTCACTCGCATAACCCTATAACTCCTGAAGTGTGATACATTTTTAAAATCTTTGTATCAAGAGCATTCAAACACGGTGTATCATGATCTACTTTCTCATTTGAGAAACTAGAAGGATGCTAGTAACGTGAACAGAACAGATATCAAGTGAACTGGTACATGTTCCGATTATTATCAAAATCGGCCTGTCAAAGATTTTTCCTATCATTTGAATCAGACAAATTAACAGCTGGGAAGACACTTATCACTGCGCACTGTATAGTATTCCAGATCAAAGGGTTGTGACGCACAATTATATTATTTGTTAAAAAAGGACTTTCAAGTAAATATTCGTTTCACAATCTCTTTTTTACAGAAATTCCTCATTTTGATTAAAACAAAAAAGAATTCGTCGTTTGCAAAACAATTTTATGAGATAAAGTCTTCGCGCGAGAAGACTTTTGGCATTTTCCAGGACACAAAGAAAATGTGATTATATCCCATTTTATTGTATACATTCGCGTCGTCGTTGAAGTGCGATGCGAAACTTTTGTACACTATTTGCCAAAGTCGGAAGGATTTTGCTCAAGGACTTTTTAAACTTGAACGTTCTTAGAAGTGCTTCAACTTAATATTGAATTGCTAGGCCAGTTTGGTACTTTTTTAACAAGTAGGTATCCATTTTCAACTAAATACTTTCAAGTAATGAAATCGTTTCCAGCAAAGCTTCATTGGAAGTTAATACAAAGTATTTTCATTCATTTGCAATAGGTAATATCCAGAACTAGATACAAAGGAAGTGGAAAACAGATTTAAATTTGATTATCGGCAAAATTTATATAATAATAATGATATGTTAGTACAGTCTATGGGGACTTTGTTGTATTTTCATTCACCTTTCTGCTGCTTGAGTTCTGAGATGAGAAATTCGAATATTGGGATTATATTCATTCCTTAATTCGAATATGTTTTTTTTTACGTTCAATCAATCAATTATCCCAATTTCAACCTTAACCAAGATTTTCTGCTTTACTAAACCATAACCTGTATGTAACATTTTCACTTAAATGAAATGCATTGAATAAAATTACTTTAAAGCTCATAATATGTATTTTCGACAAATCAGGTATTTTTCTTTCACAACCTTATCAGATATTTTATATTTATATTAAAATTCTACTATTTATGAACCATTTGGAAAAAAAATTTCCTAGCCAATGACATATAAGGTGAATATTTTATAACTGAGTACACATGACTAGAAAGTCAAGAAAACATATTTGTATTCTGT
>CAJUYI010000429.1:126041-148265 GCA_910591695.1 Galerucella pusilla
TAGGAGAGATTATTTGGAACTAATGACCGCTCAACACTATCGTCTCTATTGATGTCCTGTTCTAATGAAAATATTCATAAACTACAAGTCCTTCAAAATAGGCCAATGCGCATCTTACTTCGCACAAACAGATATACATCAATTGATGAAATGTTAAAATCATTAAATTTTTTAAATGTATCACAGCTTATACGGGAGTCAAATTTGTTATTAATTTATAAAATCGCAAATAATCAAGCTCCATCTTATTTTAATACATTTTTGAATAAAAGATCTTCGAATATGAATTACAACTTAAGGACAAAAGAAAATTACCAAATTGAAAGATTTAACTCTGCAATAATAGGGAAAACATTATTTATAGAAGGCTTAAGGTTGTATAATAGCCTAACACTGAGTGTCAAGAGTTCTACTACTGTAAAACACTTCAGGTCAAGATTAAGGCAAATTTATTTTTTGAATTGATGCTTGTATCTTTTTAAATTTTTGTAATTTGTAATCTGTTTGTTATATTATAGCTTATTATTAGGTAAATAAAGTGTATTCTATTCTAACTGATAAAAAGAGCTCTCTGGGTGATATGAACTGATGAACATTAAATTACAGTTCAAAGTTCAACAAGATTGTATGCTCTGCATGATGCAACCAACTCTTTTGGTTTGTGAGTGGAAGGAGTCACATCACTTGAAGACCAGTCGACGTAATTTAATTATTATTAGTGCAAAGTAGATGGATTTTATCCAGCACCTCTTTGAGAACTGAGGGAGACATTCTTGAGGAGCATATGAGGTAACATAACGTGAGGACTACACCAATACACTGGAAACTAGTTGTCTCTTTCCGTTAGCAGTTATTTTTTTTTATTGGAAGGTTCTTATACCTTTGATGTGAGAAATAATAGTCAACAGGATATAGTTACTACTGAAAGTACAAGCGGGTGTTCAAATAATTATGCTCGGAGCGTTGTATATTATTAATGTTTGGTACATTCTTATTTCAGCGTGTTCATGATACATCTTTTGTGTTTCACATCTTTGATACCATTCCTGCTACTTAACTGCCTTTTGTTAACCTTTTCTCCATTTTCCTTCCTCCGTGTCCTTAATCGGTTATAGTGATTCCCAAATACTTGATTTGTTTAAATCAGTAATCGATATCAATCTTCTATTTGCAGATTGATGAATAAAAGTACCTTTTTTGACAGATGTGTGATTTCATAGAGACGCCATTACTATTTATCATTTTGGTGCGGAATTTAAATTGTACTTCAAAAACATAAACATCTCCAGAACATGTCAAAAATGACACTTTTTTCAAATTTTATGCGCACAAACATCGCGGAGCAGTTTTTCAAAATGAGTCATCATGCCTATTATCGTTAGCAAATATTTCTCCATTGAACCAGTTTGCTTGGACTATTTTTGTGGGTGTTGATAATGACTTGAGATATCCAAATTTGAGTAATTAAATTTTTTTTTTCATCATTTCTCAAATTTCAAGAAAGAGCTGTTTGTATATGTATCTATTTCGCTTAAGTAATACGACGCACTGCAAATTATATTCAAAACTCCAACTTTTTCCGCTTTATTCATTTCGAATCCGAGTGATTGATTCAAAAATACTTCCACAAACAACTGAATATTTTGATGTTTATTAAACAACGCCTACCTCTGATCTCGAAAGTTCTACCACTTCCAAAAAAAGTTCTATCGTAACATAATATATAGTAGCTTTCTAACTCGATTGAGAAAGTGTTAGCGAAACGCGTTATAATATGAGTCTTCATTCAGTGAAAGCCTCGGTAAAAGCCTCATGAATTCAATTTTTAAAGTTCAATTGCCTTCAAAAAATTATATTATCATCTCTAAATTCAAAAGTGGCAAATGCATTCAATAAGCGGCTAAGCATTTTCTTCAACAGACCTCATTTTACAATGGACCTTAAACTTTTCCAAATTACATTGGCATAATTTAATATTCGGTATTAAGTACAATGTTATAATATTGTATTACAGTACATCAAATTTCCGTATTATTATTTTTCATCACCTCACATTACTTTTTAAGTATGGTTGAGTCTTTTATTTTAAGTTGTGCTGCTTTGTCCATGAAACTATTATATTTTTTGCCAATACAGCAAATCTTCCACTTTGTAATAATCATCAAACCTGATGTTCTTACACAGCAAGCCAACATGAACACAATATTTGCATATCGGTAGATAGACATTCAGTTAAATCATGTGTTAATTCCATTAGACTTTTCACCAGTTATTGTTGTTAATTGTATTTCTGCCACATATTATTGAAAAATGAAAATATATTCCTCCATCTTATACATGATAAACGTATTTGTTTCCTTGCCCAAAGGAATTGAAAGACGTTTTACTTATTGAAGTCCCTAGTAACTGAAATATGACGAGAGCTTTTGCAAAGAAAAGCCTATCAAACAAGAAAACTCTATTGTTATATCCATAACGAGCATCCTGGAGACAAAAAAGACACGAAAAACATGTTTGACAATTTTGATATGAAGACCAATAAAAGGATATACAAAGGAAAACGAAGATATACGGGAACATTGTTTAGTGAGGACGGATTCCTTTTTTATTTTCAAAGAATATTAAATTTCAGAAGCTATTACAAAAAATATTGAATGGGTATTATTAGATATTTTCAGATTGGTGAAAATTCGCTTCATTTTCTCTTATGCCAGGGATTATTTTCATTTAAAGAAGTATATACAGGTCGGTCCTCAAGTAATTGTACATAGAAGTACAGTACAATCTTCAATTGAAAATATTGTGATTTAAATCATCTAGCCTTAATAAAATATTGATATTGAGAGATTCAGGGTGTTAAACATGAAATCTTAATTTTCGTTTTTAACAATAACTTTGACGGTTTTTGACGTATATGCACAAAAATTTGAGGTTAACGGTTTTTTATTATAAGAAATCATAATTTTGTATCTACTTCGATGTATTTCCTCCAGTTATTCTTTAATATACTCTCGGTTGATGATTGATGAAACCAGAAAGAATTATTTGTGGATTTCTGCTTCTATGTATATAACGAAAATTATCGCACAAATCAGAACTTCCAACAAAAAGATACTGAAATTTTCTTTTAAAGGTAATTTCTATTCAATTGATTGTAGTGAAATATGTTCCGTTTGTAACATGCATACACCAGAATCGTTAGAGCACATTCTATTTAAATGCCCAATTTATAGTTCTCTTAGACAAAACAGATTTTTTTATGGTGTGGATGGTATTGATGGTCTAGTACACTATTTAAACGTCAATAATGACAATCTCCCCGAGCTCTCTGCTCTAGCCAATATTGTCATTGGAATATTAAAGTTAAGAGCTTTTGCATGCGGAGAATAGATAATCACAAAATATATTATATACTAACCTAATTTATGTACCGAACCCTTGTGAAGAGATGTATCTTATGCACAATAAAACTATCTATCTATCTATCTATTTCGATGTATTTTGTGGAGGGCGCCACATATGCCACGTATGCGGCATAAATGTACGGAATACTTTTTTGCCTTCTACATTAGCGCTACTTTTGAAATAAATAATTGAAGCCACATCATCACAACAAAATATATCTGTTTGTATCCCCAAATCTCAACGATTTTAAAATAATCATATTTTAGTGATTATTATTTATTATTCAATGAAATTATTATTCAATGAAACTACGTTTGAAAAATGTAGTTGTGTGTACGATAATTACTATTTTCAAAAATTAAAAGTACCATACATATTTTTCATGTTAACTGCTACTTTACCCCAATACTGTTCATCTAAAAAAAATGATCGCACACACTACATATTTCGAACGTAATTGCATTAAATAATAGTCATCTAGTTGGTCACTGAAATTTGATTATCTCTAAGACCGTTAATATTTGGGGTTATTAATAGATATACCTTTCCTTGTTGTTATGCTGTGGCTCCAATTATTTTTCACAAAAGTAGCGCTGATGTAAGAGGAAAAAAAGTATTGCGTATATTTATGCCGCGTACGTGGCCTATGTGGGGCCCTTTCGAAAAATTCTTCGGAAGAGGAACAAAATTATGATTTCTTATATAAAAAAACCCCCAACCTGAAATTCTGGTGCATAGACGTCTAAAAGCGTTAAGTTTATTGTAAAAAACGAAAATTAAAACTCCATTTCCCTAGTTGGCTTGAATCGCAATATTTTAAAGTGAATATTGTACTGTGAATATTGTACTGTACTTAAGGACCACCCTGTGTAGTTTGCCAACTTATCGGAGGCTATGGAAGGAATGCGATCGATATTGCCACTTTTAACTGTGAAAAGCTGAAGTGTTTGGTATTTCGTGAGAATAGTTAAAGATGAGACTTCTTATTATGAACAGTATTCCAATAATCATTAAACTTCAGTTTTCCAATGTGCTTATTTTATTGGATTTTGTCTATCAAACCTTTTTTTTTTCAATTTCTGGAAAAAAATTGTCAAATATGTTATTGGTTTTCCCCAAGCCGGCAGCGTCGTAAATATATTATCACGTCCTTTAAACGAACTCAATTGGTGAAAATTTATCGAACAGCCTGCTGCTTTGCAGCTATGAATAGCTAGTGACAAGCTCTCGCTTGTGTTTTTCCCTCTCACTCCGACTATTGACTGATATTGATAATTCAGTAGCATTAGCAATGTCAGTCCTCATCATTGTATTTCCAAAAATTAGCAGGTGCAGGTGCAGGTGCAGATACTTTTGAACCTATACAGATCACTAATCGAAAGAAAACTTGGGTACCTACTAAGCAGTACGCTACGATTTAACCAGCAACTCACTTCTATATAATTCAAAATATTGTATTATTCTTGGAGTATTTTGCGCAAGGCCAGTAGCCTTCAAACTCTTGCAGCTTAAACCGTAAACCGTAAACCGTAAACTTTTATAGAGAAATTATCTCCTCGCACTACGTTGGAAGCCTCAGATCTGCTGAAAATAATCATTTGTCTTCACTCTCAAAAACCAGTAACCAATATCGTCTCCATGAAAATTTAGAAAATTTATACCCAAGAAATATTCCGTTATCTGACTAGAACTTTCTCGTCTTACGAAAAAAGTCCCACTACCCCTCAATGGATGTACGCTATTGCGCAAGTCCTGAAACTTCACATATTTATCGTCTCCAATGTATTTATCGTGACGTACTCGATTGAGATTGAAACAAATATATCTGGAATACAGTTTCCCAATGAAAATTTAGAAAGTCCGCTACTGGAAAATTGAATTTCTCTGGATCATGTAGTGATCGAATATAGTAAGAAAGTGGACCAAATAACGATTGAATCAGTTCCCAACTTAATTAATCACACTTTACCTGCAATGCCGTCAAAAAACATTGAAATTACTATTGAAAAGCATTTTCTCGCTCACACCAAAGAGCGTTTGTGGAACGTAAGCGAGTAGAAGCTCGAAAGAAACAAACATCAAGTGAGGTTTAGGTGAACTTTTTCACTTGGAAGGAAAAACCAAGTGGTATCGGCCATACATCACTTAGGTACACATTTCAATGAAAAAGAATGGGGATACAACTGCAATATTCAACTTTCCCATAGCCGCGTCCTAAGTTTGTCCACAGTACCGTTAATCCAGAATAACAGCTTAATGTCCCGTTGAACAGAATCTAAGGGTTCACTTGTATAATTGAGGAGCTCGCGTGTAGAACCGGATATATACACTGGAATCCGCATTAAAATTCCACTTCTGGAGCCAAACTGGTTGTTTCATGATTTTGTAAATAAAAGCGAATACATCCAATCCTGTCCGATGCCACGTGCCTTTAGATTTGGAAAAAAAAATTTAATGTTCGGTTTGGTTTTTGTTTCGATATTTGGGTGTGTGAAGGAAATGATGGGAGTAGGAAGAGAAAAAAATGCAGAAAGTGAGGTTAGGATACGTCCCGACCCTACACTAGAAAGTCTTACACGTCCATGTAGTCATGATGGTAAGACCTATGAATGTCGTGAAGTGAGTATGAGCGTTATTCTGACGCATATAACAAAGGTTTATGGAAACAACGAAAAAGTTCGCCAGATGTTCTAATGCAAGGAAAGCCACCATTTGTTACATGTTAAAAGCAAATAAAACTATGGTAAGAGTTTGCAGGAATTTCTTCTTTGCTGCTTTATCCGTCAATTTACACATACTTGTCACAGTTGCGAAGGCTCTGGCGAGAGGAAGTGTTCCAAAGGAAGAAAGGGGAGCTGACAGAGTATCTGAGAAAAGGTGCATCGGGAAAAGAAAAGGTGCGACAGTTTATTGGTAACAATATTACTTACGGAAAAATGGATGATTTTATAAAAAAAGATACGTAGAACGTTTGTTCAATCCCCGCAAAAATTTTGGAAAGTTGAGATTTCCGGTTCCAGTTCTCATTTTCTTTAATTATTGTTTTTTTATATTTCGTCAAACACTCGCTAGTAAACCCTAGCAGTGGATGCGTTGAGTAGACAAAAAAATATCGATTTCTCTAATTGCAAGCAATATTCGACTGACTTGATGTTAAAACTAGGCAATGCACAAATATTCAAAGCATGACAAAAAATTGAGTATAAAAATATTTCCTACATGATGAAATTGTGCACGTGCATATAATACCACTGCACACCGTGTTCTAAGAATACGACAATAAATGATTGTCCATTAACTGAAAATGTTTCAAGCCTTTGTCATGCAGATCGAATTGATGAAAAAATAAATTGAGTCAGAGTTAAACGTATTATTTTTCAACTTTTGTATCACGGTAATTTGATTTGAATATGCCGTAGACAGATTCTTGAGATATTAATACGATTTAGATTTTTGGATAATACCATGGCTGTAGTTTTTGATTTATACTGATTGTTCCATTGGAAAATTCAAGTTGTGGATAGGTTAAGAAAAAGTATGTATTTGTTTTCTCAGATTTTGACAAACAGTCGAGGTGGGCCCAAAAAGCGCTTCATGGTCGACATCATCACGACCTCAATCAACCTAATATCGACAAGGATGCATGAAATAAGTGCGATGTCGACTTAAAAATGAAGAGCGATCTCTGAATAAAAATATTTAACGAGAATTACATGTGATGAGTAGAATTTTATTTATATCTTTTTTGCAGCTATGACAAACATTTTAATAATTTAGATTGTTTATCAATGACCCCTATACATGTAATATTTAATTCGAGCTGGCAGTATTTTTCTTAACAAGTTTGTGATTGGCTGACTGATTTATATTCCAAGTTGATATGGTTTTTAGACGGTGCTTTGTATATTTGTTCTTTCCATGATTTGATATCCTATTCAAAAGCTCTATAATAGTTTGTTTGCTTTTCGAATAATATTGATTTTTTAGGTCCTCTCGTTCCGTGAATTGTTTTCCAATGTTACGTCAAGGTGGGGAGAAATATTATGTTCCCCTTTCAAAAAAAGTCTCACTTGCACTATTTTTTTTATCGAAGTATCGTTTGTTCAAAGACTTCAGTCGTAGCAGAAACTTTTTAAAACATTTTTGATAGTTACTTTTCCCATTGTATCTATCAGCCAAATAACTGAACACATTCAACACTTACTGCGTATACTTGCAACACTTCACTATTTTCAAATTCTGCTTCACTAGCGTCTACTTTGGCCTTCATATGACACAAACGTCTGCAGTCAACTGCCAATGTTTTATCCACCTGACTCTAAATTAATATTCAATATCTGCAATTGAAAATTGCTTTGTGCCATTAAGAGCTTATATATTGAGTGGAGTTGAATGAATCATTCCATCAAAAATCAATGGTTCATATTATACCGGACATCTCCTCATGAGAGGAAACTTAATCATTCACTTTTAACAGTGTGTAACTTAGCATGTGGTTAGCAGTTCTCCTCTTTGCGAATAGGGTATTTTCCTATGAGCGGAAAAAATTAAAAAAGAGTCGGAGCAGGTACTTTGTGGTACTATTATGCCAGAAATCAATATTTCACACAAATAAATTAAACCAGTGATTTTTTATTAACTTAACAAAAATGGTAATTTTTAAATATTTACTCAGCGCGGGAAAATATGTGAGTTTATTGTGACGTAAGATGTCTCGCTGCTTGCTTGTTTCTTATAGGCCAGCTCAGGTGGGCGGCCGCAGGTCGAGCCGATGGTTCCGATTCGGCTGGTAAGTGATCTTGTCGCTCAGGATGCGGTAGGCGGAGCGACAAGATCACTGACGTCATAAAAAATCAGCGCGTTTTGGCGCGCTATTTAAATATAAAATTTTTAAAGTTGGTTTTGGCAACTTTCCCGCTTAGTAAAAAATTTGGAAAAAATTTGGAGTACTTAACTGAGGCCAGACAATCTTCTAATGGTGTTTAAAAAAATTGTCAAATACCCTATTTTATTCACTGCTCTCCAGATTCTGGCTGCTTGAAACTTTCATGAAATATCAACTTTTGATAGTTAAGAGCATCCTCATATTCATAAATATTCATCAGTTCGCAAACTTTCCGTGAAGTGAAAAAAGAGCGATTACATTATGTCAAAACTGTCTCCAATCTTGAGTTATTACAAACCGGGAAAAAATTGCATTAAAACATAGAATTAATCACCCGGCTTCTGTCATAAACTCCTGGATTTTTCCAAGAAAACCTCATTATTCTCTTTCTTAGATTAATTATAAAATTGCATGTTCACCTCGTTGGGTTTGGGTAGAAAAGCTACAGTAATTGAGAAAATTATTGTCTACTTCGTTCAGAATTACACTTATTTCGCTGTTTACGAGTTAACTTATTACCATTTTGGGATTCATTGCTGAATGAAAAGAAGGAAAAAACACACTCTCCATTGGAGAAAATAAGGAAAATTAATTGTTGGTAACATAAAAGAGTTTGATATAAAAATATACAAAATACTTTGAACAACAAATACTAGTAGGTTGAAAATATAGAGAGCTGCTCAGAACAGGATATATTAGTCGCATTTAAACAACTTTTTTTTGATAAATGAATATAATGTGCTTCTTCCATCTCTTGTTATGTCTGGTCCAAGTATTGTTCCCAATATATCTATTCCCTGTATTTCAAGATCTCCTTCTCCTTTTTTGTTTATAGTTGTTGTTTAGAGTGCGTAAGTAATGATTGGTCTGATTTGTTTATTTGTTCTGCTGATAGATTTAGATTTTCATAGTTATACATTCATGCCAAGGATTTGGTCTCCTTACAATATTTGCAATATTTTTTTATCTCAGTTTTTGAACCGTTTGTGTATCATCACCATTCTTTCCAAGTTTGGTAATGTGGTTTGGATTCTAAACTGGTCTTACTATGGCAGTATACATTCGCATCTGGATTTTTTGGGTTTCAACCCCAGTTTCTTCCTGTCAGAGCCAATACTAGCGTGGTCTCCGTTTTTCTGATTATTCTCAAAGGTGAGTTTGAGATACTCAACATCTCGCTTCCTTTCTACAATTTTTTCTAGTAGCTTCAGAGGTCCCAGTCTTTTACAACTGAGCGCTATTACTGTCGTGTTTTGAAAACTAATATTCAAACCTTCTGATCGTATCAATGATGTACTCTAATCTAGAACATTGTGCATTTTATCACCAGCTGTGGCATGAATACGTTCATATCAACATATCTTGAAGTTTTATGTTCGTTCTTTTCCAGCAGTACCCACTGATCCCTCTCAAGCAATACGATAAAGGAGACATCACTTCTCTTGTTTGCATCGTTCCCAAGCTACCTGAGCCACAAGTGTAACCTTTATCATAGCGTCATAATATCATCATGTCATCGAGTCAGTGTATATCACTAATGTTTCCTCAACTCCAATATGCCTCTGCGAATAATGGCTACATCCTCGAAGGTGTTATAGGAAGCATTTTCATGGCTTCAGCCTTCATTTTTTCATAAGACTTTGTGAGATTTTGTCTTTCCTGTCCATTTGAAAATAGCTTCCCATCACGAATGTTTGTCATTTGATACTCAAAAAAATAGGCCGTGGATGAAAATAATAAAAAAACCAAGAAACTCATTAATTCTTTTGTATACCAGATGTGCGAAAAAATAACTATATTTTGTCCGTCTTTGCTACTCAATTCCATGGAACAGTTCAACTTTTGCTTCCTAAATTCTGAGCTAGTAACTAGTCAATGTGTTGCAAATTTTAACTTAATGTTAACTCCTACTTGTACCTATATTGCTAGTATGTAAGAGAATCGCTTGTAGCGCTCTTGAATAAATTACAATTTTCTTATTGTTTTGTTTTTGCCATATTGCCATATTGTCTTTATTCTGCCATCTACACACGTACTAAAATTCATCCGTGTTTATTTATGTCTCAATCAAAATGAACTACAGTAAATTCAGTCTCACCATTACCAACAAAAAATGAAGGAAGCGGCTTCTGAATATCCTCAACAATTAATTATAAAAAGAGAACAAGTTTCTCAAGAGCTATTCAACTCTAACTAGATTTACGGTGACATATTTGCGATACGTAAATTATACTATAATAGGGATTCAGTATCATGTTCAAAGAATATTTGATTCAACATTTTAATCAGATGCTTTGATAACAATGGCTTTAACGTCATAGATAAATAATACTAGACTTCAATAAGATCTTGATATCACTCGAAAATTAAAAAGATATATTTCAATAGGAATCCATTTATAAAACATACCAAATATACAGAGTGAAGAAATTGAAATTCAGATAACTGTACTTATTTATAGAAAATTCCGAATCATGCGGAATTTGAATTATAGATCAAGCGACAGTTGGATCTCCCATAAGCCCCACGCCAAAGCTTTGGGGGCTGATAGACAACGTTATTCCGCACTTCGAACTTTCTGCAAGGCACCCCTAAAATGTAGCTTTTAGGGAAGTGTAATAAATATACATTTCCTTGTATCGTGGTCCTCACTTCAATTCTTGTTTTATGTCGTCAAGGAGGACTCCAAAGTCCGCGAACTAAATATGCCATACCCTTATGACGCCACCTCAGATCTGTCATACTGACCAGAACGTGTAATTTTTCCACTGTGGACATGGATTTGATAAAATCCAAATTCAAAGTGAAAGTTTGACGTCTGAATGTAAGCAAGGTATTATCGATGAGGAAACAGAATTATTTATCAGTATAATACCGAATGATTCGCTAGAATAATGTATTGCTATTGGTTAAAACCTCCAAAATGGCAGATTTTGACAAGTGGAAAAAATAATCGCTGTAATCCAGAGGTGATTGGATGAAATTTGACACATGACTCAAAATTGAGTGATTTGATTGGTTACTATATTTGGTTAAAAATTATGATTATCAATATGTCCAGTCATTTCAATAAAACATCATAATTAAAAATATCTGATACAACATTATTTTGTCACTAATTCACATACCAATGCTTTAGACTATAAGTTTTATACATTTTTGTTATCGTTTGTTGTTGTGGAATTCAAAAATATGAAAAAATATGTTGTTCTTTTCAAAAAAGTAACAATAATGTTATGTACGCGAAAGTGGTCACGTCATTCGTATATCCAATGATAGAGTACGATGCGAAATTGAAAATAAAAATTGACCTGTGCAAGCTTTTTGTTCCAATATCTTTGGAAAACGAATATTGAATTTATTCCAGCCTAAACGTCCTCACTGTTAACAGTATATGTATGGATAAAGCGAATAAGCGCAAAAAAATATTGTTTTTTGTTGAATAAAAAAGTGTCATCCATAATAAAATAGTTTCGTTTACTATAAAACTCATAAAATTGATGGGAAATATCCAATCTATCTTCTTTATTATTCTCACTTACTGGGTTACAATTTATTGTAGCTGAAGTGTGAAAATAAACCAAGAAGTTTCTCAATAAAAGAAAATTGTTATCCAAAATATTCGAATGAGAAATTAATTCGTATCCGTTTCCGTTTGAAATGTCACTACATGGTAAACACTCATTCAGATTGAGTATATTGACCAAATTTCCACGGTACTTGAATCCCAAAGCGTCCAATCGAATCTAGTATACACGGTGTCCCAAGTTATTGTTTAAATCGCTTATAATTCAGTACCCCAATAAATATTCTTACAACAGATGGATAGGCACATATAGCGTGACTTTCCCAGTCACCCGATCTAAGGCCACTGGACTTTTTTAGGTGGAGTGATACGCGCCTTCCTATCCACCGATTTGGGAAAATTTGGTCCAGGTACTGCCAGGCATTGATTTGGTAATGGGGCGATGCTCCATCTTGCTAAAACCATATTGTATTGGCAGGAACATTTGGGTTTGCTGGATCAGGATATAAGTTTGTCAAAGTTGACACGACATTATTTAGAAGCAATTCTAAATATCCATCCACATTCAAGCTGCCATCAATGGAAAAGGGAGCTACGATATTTCCAGCGATTCCTGTCCAAAAGTCAATTTTTTCAGGATATTGTGTATGGTTTTCTCTCATCCAGTAAGGATTTTTATTGACATTAACAATAACGTGAACTGTGAATTTGCTCCCATCAAAAAACAAAATATTTTATAACTGGATCACATTGCTATCTAACATTGCCATCATTTATTCACAAAAATGCGCTCTCCTGTCGAAATCGTCTTCCATGGGCTCCTGAGTTGGCATCATTTTATAAGGATGCGTTTCACTCTCCTTCAATATTTGGAAAGTTGATATGTGGCTAACGTTGAACATTTTGTTAAGGCTATGAGTTGTATGCAAAAATAAACAAAACTGTTTTTGTATTTCTTTTCAATTATTTAAGTAAAAAGGAGCACAGAAATGGTTTGTGCTCACTTTCTCAATAATTATTAAATGGCAAATGAATTTTGAGTGTATTATAGCGAATTTGTAGAATAAAATAATTTTTTTTCCAATGCTTATTTTGGTAATGAACCTGGAAGCACATATTTCCAAAACAGTTTCATGTCCAGAATTTTCCGGAGAATAAATCAATAGTATACAGGGAATTGCATCTAAAATGGGAAAGTTGGTATTAGTCACTGTCACATGACACACCTTATGTACTTTTTTTGGAAAAATACGAATCGATGTGTCCAAGCCTTTTTCATAACACGTCCTCATTTATTCGTAATGGAATTTATTCCATTCGACTATTTCACACAGCATGTAGACGTTTTTACAGTCGCTGGCTTTGCCAATAAGTGATGCCAACGGAAAATTCGGACAAAGTGTGAAAGCGCCCCCAAATCGTTGTATTCTACAAGCAATGACAAGCAATCTTGAACAAAAATATACAGGGGATGCCATTTGAAAATGAAAAGTGAGAGGTGGCTGCCAAATTTTTGTACCATTCATTGGTACCATTTACATTATTGGATTATCTTTTAAATTGAGCGAGATATTGCCTGTGAACGATATTATGGAACCGGTATATTTATTGTGGAACCGTTATTTGAACACATTTTTCATTCAAGACACGGATATCAAGTTCGACAATTTCTAGATACTCAACTAGAAATTGGAAAAAGAAACAAATTTTTATATGCTTTCTTGTCAAATAACTCAACGTAGTTAAAAAAATATTGCACTCAATTTTTACCAGTGGTAATATCTCTCTTTAACTGAGCGGATGCTCAGAAGATTTAATGTAGCGCTATATTTCTACTTTTGTGTATGTGGAAAGATTACAAGTTATTTTAGAGGGAGATATGCCGAAGCTGTACCAGTAGGTATTTCATAAAGCAGGATGTGAGTTTTCCAGGAAGTGCACACTAAGTTACTAATGTTTTTCCACATTTATACTAGTCTGGAGAGGAGAGAAGAGTTCAAACTGAGAATTCTTGTTGACGACAGTGTAGTGCAGAAAAGTTTTCATATTTAAAATAAAGATGACAACAATTTGACCTAGTTGTGGAATACTATATTAAAGAGAAGAGCGGGAAAGTCTTGAATACCAGCAAAAGCTACCTATTACAATTTTTTTGAAACAGATATAGTTAGAACTATATGCTCAAACACTTGAACGGAATTCAACAAAATATTCCAGGAACAATATGTAGGATAATCAACTTGATAAGTATTAAACAGATTATTCAGAACTTAACAAGGAGGCAATCATTATTATTTATAAGAAATTGAAGCAGGAGTAGATCAAGAAAGCGTCATTATAAAGAAATATCCAATAAAATTTGACAAGCAAACAAAGCAAATGAAAAATAATGATATACAATCGCTCAACAATGGATAAAATTTTGATATATGGGTATTAGAAAAAGCAGTGCATCTTTTTGGCTTATAGTATCATTGGAACTCGTCGACTTAACACTAACTGTTTCTATCTTTACGAGTGTGTAATCGGTACTGAACTTCATTAAGCACAATATAAAAATTATTACATTTAGATCAATAATAATTGTAGTACAAATTTCTTACAACTACCAAAACTTTCATTCCTCCCCAATCAAACCAACTCAGACTTCAAACACTATCGTTCTCCAAAGTATCCCATACGAAGAGAGATGCATTTTTTGGAACCAATTCTAATGGCCGTTTTGCACTCTCTTGTTGGTACATTGAAAATAAAGTTTTTGAAAGCGTCGACTACGCAGCTCAATCTTAACTCAAAAGTAAAAAAAGTCGTCCGGATTGTAGAAAGGATGGTCCAGCGATTCAATGTTTTTTTGCTTCCCAAGATATATGATAACTGACATTGTCCTGGTGGAGGTTTACTCATTACTCGTCGTTGGGAGGAGGGAATCGGATTTCTCGAAGCGCACTTACTTCCGACTAACAAATCAATATGTACCAATTTGCAGTAACAGTTCTTTGATAGTGGAGAGAAATTGTCTAGCTTTTCAGACAAATGTCACAAAAATATTTTTGAAAACACCTCGAGAATGCATAACTTTCGGTTCATCCTGAAACACCCAAAAAGCCGACTGACATTTACTTTTGCGTTCACAACAGTATACTGTGTATATTTGATTCCTGCGTTAATCCCGCTTGAAATTTCTTGACACCAATCGCCTTTGATTGATTTCTGTACTCCGGTCCACAGATACGGTATGCAACGAAAAACTAATTTTTTTACAGATGAAATCCTTTAATTAAGGTCGCTAAACTGGAATGAATTGATAATAATGATCAATCTCAACTTATTTGGCATTCCCATGAAATTTTATTACAAAATATCGACTTTTTCCAACGGTTGGGTGAAGTTG
This sequence comes from Galerucella pusilla, assembly GCA_910591695.1. NCBI lineage: Eukaryota > Metazoa > Arthropoda > Insecta > Coleoptera > Chrysomelidae > Galerucella > Galerucella pusilla. The sequence continues at coordinate 141,249 of CAJUYI010000429.1, forward strand.
GGAAGAAGTTATATATTTTGTTTGGATATTTTCCATTGTTGTCATAAAAATGGCATTGTGCAACTGGGAATGAAATACTTCCAAACTCATTCTCGAATTTTGCGTTTTATCCACGAACAACAGGAAATGAAATGTATATTTCGGTTAATTAAAAGTTATTCATGCCAAACTGATTGATTTAAATTTTACTGTGAAATTGCTACACAATTTGCTGATAATTGAAATATCACCTAAATAAATAAATATTCAATTGTCAGTACGTAATGAAATTTGGTTTAATCAAAACATGACATTAAAAAACCAATCTAAAATAAAAACTATTGATAAAATAATAAACGTATCAAAAAATACGAATGGATCATATATATTTTTCCCCACTCACAAAAAGAGATAGCAGCAAATTTAAAGTTCAATTATCCTGTAATGACTAGTTCAACACACATGGTAATGTTTATAATGCACAATAGATCCTGACCGATTACATTTGTTTGGAGAGTTTGATAGCGCATCCAAAAATCACTTAAGTTCAATCAAATTATCATTGGATTGGATATTCTCTCTCATGTTTCATCATTTTCTGATATCTCCGCGATATTTACTTCCTTTGTTTTCCAATATTATTACTTCCTAAATCCTTCCTCATAATATTCAATACTCATTATCCTATCACATTTTTATCATAGAATTCCAATTCATCACCTCCAGTTTCTCAACAAGATTACTGGAGGGAATTTTTTCAATATATCCGTTACTTGAGCTTATACTATATAGGTTCAAATGAGTTGAGCATCCAATAGAAGAAGGGTGAGTTCAAGATCATCTGACTTTGTTTTTGTAACTACATTTTAAGGAGCTAGTCTTGAGTTTTTGTTTTATTTATTTGTGTCACTGAGCACAGTTTACTCCCCCACTACGCCAACCACTCACACTATTTTACGATCATTTCAATATCCAATTAATCTTCTGAAACTGAAGGTAGAGAACAATGTGTTTCATAACGAGTTTCGCCAACGGTGACTGGAATGCATTAGGAACTGGCCTGAAGGAAACAATTACCGAAGTCATTCCAGAATTACAGACACAAACACAAACATGTTTACCACAACTAACGACAACCAACCATATCGTATCCAGCTAAACTGAGATAGGTTGGAAGCATTCAGTCAGTGAGGAACGATGTTGTGATACACCGTCGGATCAAAGACTAACACATGCACAGGAGCTGGAGTCCTTGGTGCTATATGTATATGTATCCACGTATCGCTGGGAAAGTTTGCATCTGTATTCCAGGCAGAAATCTACGCTATCGACACGTGTTTGCAATTGAATATCGAAAGGGGGTATAGGGGCCAAAAGATCCTTATACTTTCAGATGGTCAGGCGGCACTAAAAGCATGTCCCCAGATCAGATCTAGAGTGGTCTAGGACTGCCTACAAAAGCTATTAACTGGCAAGTAGCTTTTAAGAGGAAGAGAAAATGGAAAATTTTTTCCACAAAACGTAGTTTTGATGTACTGAATCTCTGAAAACGCGTCAACATCTTTGGCATTGATGAAATGACGTTGAATTGGCTCAAAACTGGGATAATGACGAAATCGGATATCATTAACATTGTTATATATCTTTTTTCCCTGGAAGGTAGGAGAATATTCATTATATATTTTTCGAATTGATATTGTAATTGAGTTTTGTGCTTCTTCATTTTTTTTTTATTACACATCACATTTCGGTTTAATTCGATTTATATGAAAGTACAAATTCATGGAATAGTATTATAAATACGTGTTCATATCTACTTCAAAAACATTCATTTGAAGTGTATCCATATCATTTATTCCCTCCATTTTATTCAATATTGATATTCAATAAATTTGAAGAGTAATTTCCAAATTTTGATGTCCCCAGCCGACTTATTATTTATCAAAACAAAAAACTTTAGTCCCAATTCTCCAGTCTCATCCAATTCATGCTAATTATAATATTTTTATTTTACCTATGATGCTATGATAAGATTCATTTAATAATGTATTATTACAGAAAATAGTATTGTAGGTATTTTTATCATATATGGAAATATAATAATGGGGAATACCTCACATATAGCTTAAGAACGTTAATAATTACCAATGATAAATCACCAATAAAAACTAAACTTTTTGTCCGACTGGCGATTTGCTCCAATATTTTTGTCAGATAATTACATTTTCATTCCAGAATATAATTACTTAACGTCCCACTTTCGTCCGACTGACTTTTTTTCCGCATAAATTCCCTGACTTTTTGATATCCTGGAAAAATGCCCAATACCATTTTTGAGGTGTGGGTCCAAGGACTATATCTGCTACTGTGTGGTGGATGAACTATTCCGACCATAGACCATTGCGTTAGTGCGCCCTCGTGATGTGAAAAAGCTAACCTCTACAGATTATGTCAACTTCCTTGTGTAATTTGGATCTAACCTATATTGATACACACCAGACAGAATAGTCGCGATGGACATGGATATATTTCAATTCAATTGTGAAATTAAATATTTCAATTATTGAAAATTTATACAATTTGATTTTTTATGCAGTAAACTGTGAAATAGAAATAAAATTGGTAACAAAATTACTCCCAAATAGTTGAAACTTGCATATTAACATAACGATAATAATAATAAGGCGTTCCCAAAAATCCCCTGTTGTTCCGCGTCTGCTTCGTGGTAACTTATTTCTCAGTTCATTGAGTTTAAGAGATACGGTGCGAGAGAGAAAGTTTACAATTCAGCGATCCTTTTTTAGTGGAAAATTACTAACGAATGTTATGAGGTGTAGTCTGGCCAGAAACAGTTTCTATATAGAAAGTTAAATTACTTTTACAGTTAAGTAATAAAGAGGTATCTAAAGCATTTTGCACTATGCCATAAAAAACTTTAATAATTTTGGGAGGATTATTATAGTTGGAGTTCTTAAGTTTATTACATTCTCTTAGAATGAACAATGGTAATGGAAATATATCCAGTGAAATCCAATGTATGGAATTAAAGCTCCCAAAAAAAGGAATCCAGTGATAAAAGTTATTATTATACAGGATAAATCATAGATAACCAAATGAAATATTTAACAAGTCCAAAAATAAAAACACTCCGCTTGTGATACAATGTTGAGAAGCTCTCATATCACCCTTACCATGCAATGATAAGTGCTGTAAATATTTGTTGTTGAGCTAAGAACTATTGTCACGATGGATCACAGTATGCTTGAACGTGTGGAGGTAATTTTCATATTCGGGTCCCAGTAGCAATATTATTCACAAATAGCACAAATATCCAGCTAGAGGAATCCTAGGACAAATTCGAACCATCTGCGATTAAATTGCAAAACTCATTGTAACAGGGTTAGTAGTAAATGGGAAAAGGATGTCCAGGATTACTGAATGGAGTAACTTAAATGAATGTCCTTGGACAATTCGCGGTAGATTATATCACATCAACATATCAAATATTAAGTATTAAAGGACTTTTTCCAGCTCTTGACAGACTAAATTCCCAAGTTATCATCGACTGTTGAAAATTATTTGTTCTAGTAATAAAGGCACGTTTATGCCGAATGGGAATGCAAAGGTCACACTTAGTATCCACAGAAAATCAATGGTTGGGCAGATATATAAGGCGCTACTGTAATTGGTCTCTTCTGCATACCAGGTGATCATAATAGTTTTCTCCATATAATGGGAAATATAATATAATTACTTGCTCCATTTTTCTTCTATGAGTCAGTGCGGCCGCATGTATCATTGTGCGTGCTTTTTTAGAGCACTTTCGTCTTCTGCACTAGGAGAAGTTCTCAGCTGGGTATTTGCTATATAGTTTAGCGGTAACTTGCAGTTGGCCCTAGAGTAACTCTCTTCTTCGATCAAGTTTCCATTTGAATTAATACTCTTTTTATACCAATAATATTGGCATACTCACTCCTTTTTGCGGAAAACTCCTTTCTCAACGTTACATTTGTTAAGGCCACACCACCTACAATTCCATAACCCAACCTAATCAACAATTCCGATACTACCCAATCACGAAGGACCACTTTTAGAAAATACATTTCTAGGAACTGCTTTGAATAGTTGGCAGTCAATTCAAGCTGATTCATAATTTATTTGAAGTAGGTGAGTTTGGTCACCGCATTGGTTGTTATGTTCATTTTGACAATTATTTGAAACATTTGTACCTAATATGATTGATTGATTCATGGGATTTATGTGGAACGTGATGAAAGTATAATGTTAGATACTCAAAGAAAAACTAATTCAGTATATTATAGTCTCATGTTACGTTATCTCTAGAGATGACATTTGGTAGAAGACTTTATGAACTACAATTGAAATATGGAGTGAGTAGTAAGTTCAAAGAATGGATGATTCCGTTTTAGACCGTTTGGACAGAATAACAGACTAATATTATTCTTCATCCAATGTCCACAATTTATTATCTAGAATGTGACCTGTATCTTATTCTTACAGTGGAATAATTGGGGTTCATATGATTCAATGCACTATTGATACCGTAAAAGTGGGCAACTTTGCCCTTTGCGTCCAACTTTACCCACGGACGTCATTAATTAGAAATCATATTTCATAAGTCTGACAACATAGCAAAACCACTAAACCGCTCCGGCGTGTTCCTCGAACCTGTAGCTATCGCCAGTTCTGAGTACGAACGTATCGTGGGCAGTTTGGATCTTAATAACCGGTAAGTAAATTTTCACGTATTTTTGGATGTTTTGAAGCATAAAAGCTATGGTATGGTGTACTGATTGTATTGAATATTTTGTGATGGTATTCGATTAGTATATTCTTTGATGCTTCTTAAAGAGATTGCTGTATGATATTTATCCCTTCACTTCTAATATTTTGGTAAATCAATAAATGATAAGACGGGCAATGTTGTCCGCATAAGGGCAAAGTTGCCAAAGAAATATTTTTGGGTGATTTCTTCTGTTGTATTTCTCGAATAACTGTTTCTCATGATAGTTCTTGCTGGCAAATGGAATTAATGTGGAAAAATTATATTAATTTTTCAGAAATGGCACGTGAAAGGAACAGAAAAAAAATTGGCGCCAGAAAGTATCGTAATTATACAGACGAGACACTGAATGCTGCTGTAGAAGCTATCAAAAGGGGAATGAGTTCAAGAAAAGCAGAAGTGACATTTCACATTCCGCGGAAAACGCTGCTCAATAAATTGAAAATGAAGCATATGTCAAAAATTGGACATCCAAATGCCTTGAGCGAGATAGAAGAAAGGCATATAGTGGACGTGCTGATTGCTTGTGCAGAGTTTGGAGCACCTCTTTGCCAATTAGAACTTTGCATGATTGTCAAAGGGTATTTAGACAAAAGAGGAACAATTGCTCCATATTTTACTGATAATTTACCGGGACCTGCATGGGTAGAACAATTTATCACCCGACATAAAACTATGCTAACCAAACGACACTGCCAAAATTTAAAAAGGAATAGGGCAGAGGTCACCGAAGAAGACATGGAACTTTACTTCCAGAATCTCCAGCACACACTGGAAGGTGTCAATCCCGCTTCCATTTTGAATTATGACGAGACCAACTTGAGTGACAACCCGGGATCGAGAAAATGTATATTTTTCAAAGGGACGAAATACCCAGAGAGGTATAAAAATTTCTCAAAATCTGCAATATCTTTGATGTTTTCTGCTTCTGCAACAGGCGAAATGCTACCATTATACGTTGTGTACAAGGCAGAACGTTTGTACGATCGATGGATATCAGGAGGGCCTCCCAAGACTGTTTATAACAGAACAAAATCTGGGTGGTTTGATGCCCCTACATTTCAGGATTGGTTTACAAAAATCGTGCTTCCTTGGTCAAAAAAGACAGAAGGACCGAAAGTTATAATTGGCGACAACCTCTCGTCACACATAAATATTGATGTGCTACAACAGTGTCAAAGAAATAATATACGTTTTGTATTAATACCACCTAACACGACGCATCTGACGCAGCCGTTGGACGTAAGCTTTTTCCGGCCACTGAAAGCTGCTTGGCGCACTATATTGAATGACATAAAATTGAAACAGCCAAAACTCAATTGTGTTGACAAATGTATATTTCCCCAACTATTGAGCAAGTTGATGGACAAAATGGAATGTAATTCTAAAAAAAATATTCAAAGTGGATTCAGAGCTTGCGGAATTTATCCGTTTGACCCCGATGAAGTTTATAAAAAAATGCCAAACCAACGATTTGAAAAAAGAGTGAGAGGAAAAATTGATGAATCGTTTTTGGAATATCTCAAAAATCAACGTAAACCTGACGAACCACTGAAGAAAAGGGCTAAAAAGACATTAAAAGTTCAGGCTGGTTGTTCCTTGACATATGAAGAAACGAATGGCACTAATGAAGTTGTCTCTGATAACTCGTCGGACCACAGTGACTCGGAAATGAATGAAGAAATAATGCCGGTGCCAAGTACGAGTGAACAGGATGGAAATAGAAACATGGAAGTTGTCTCTACACATACTGATGAAAGTATTGCCCATTTTGAACCAGACGAAATAAAGAAAGACTCATACGTAGTTGTACAATTTTCAACCAAGAAAACTGTGAAATATTTCATAGGAAAAGTGACTGAAACCAAAGATGATGACCAATATAGTCTAGAAGAATCGTATGTTGTTAAGTTTATGAGAAAAGCTGCTAACACTAGCCTAGGATATATATTTCCAGAAGTCGAGGATGTTTCCGTAGTAAACATTCTCGACATAAAAGCAGTTCTTTCTACCCCTACAGTAGGTAGAAGGGGGAATTTTTTATTTAAAGAGAACTTAAACATGTTCAACTTGTGAGAATATTTTCTTTTTGTTATTTGTTAAGTTATTTTTGAGTTCGTTTTTAGTTTTATTTTGGTACCTGTTATAATATTTTTAAGTTTATTCATAACATAGAACATGTTATGTAAATATTTCTGATCTCAACCTGTACCTGATATTTTAAAATAAGGCAC
>CAJUYI010000429.1:148365-167498 GCA_910591695.1 Galerucella pusilla
TAATTAAAGTCGAAATTCTTAACGAGTCAAACAGTTTCCTTACAGTCACTCTCCGTAAAAAATGAGCACACGTCGATGAAAACTTTCACGATTTCCATTCACAGCACTTTTCCATTAACTTGAAGTTGAGGAAAACTCACTGAGAGATGAATGAGTGTTGTGAAAGTTCAATAATCTCTCGAACAAACTAGCAACAAAATTTGAGTTAGCTCTGAAAATCGGCGTATTTCCAACACAACTACTTACTTATTCAAGTCACTCGGCGTCCCAGAAGAAACCGAGATAAATCTAATATAATGAGCTTTCAAACAGGGGCGGACTGGTCAGATGATTCTGACGAATATTTTGTTCGGAATTCTCAACAAGGGATTAGTTTCTCAATTATGTAAATAAAGGTTTGGTAATTATTGGGTGATATCAATTAAAATTTCACCCAAAAGCCTGAACGACCCTTATGTATCGCAAACAAAAAAATCTATAAAAAAAAAGTAATGAAACGAAAAAAATATTCATTTATACGAAAGGACAAAAAATGAGTGAGTATTATGGATACTAAACTGTTCCAATGAAATTGATTTTTTTATCAAATATAATGAAAATATTGTTGTACCTACATATTGTGAAAGTTTGAATTCTTCATATTTGTACTGATAATTTTTATTTCATGAAAACAAAATTTTTTTATACTTTGGAATCCTATAGCTTACTGCGAAATAACTGAGACATATCCTTGTAGGGAGTTTAATGCTTTGCAAAAAATAGTGACTATAATTTTTTGATATTTGCTCTCCTTTAAAAGTTACTCAAGGTCAAAGTTGAATTGGTGAAGAATTTTGACATTTTTGAATCTAGTTTATAGAAAAGTCTTAGGAGAAAGTTTTGGTAGGGTAATTTATATTCACGGACAATTTTTTTATGCTTGCTATGGGTCATGAGTTATTCGTAACAAATTTAAAAGGCAATTATAATTTTATTGTTTATAATTCATTATATTGATGATGAAATATTTATATTCCCAATCTTAAAATTGTTTTAATATTTCCATTATTTGCAATTGTTAAGCTGGAGAGTTTTAATCACATTCAAGAAATTTCACACTGTATTGACTTATACTATTTAATGTAGACTTACGCTAATCATTTACGACCCATAAGAGCTTTTAAAAAAGTTATTAGGATAACACAAAGTTGATAAAACGCTCCACAAAAAATATGACATGAAATTTTTTCAAAAACTTGATTGTAGCGTCAAAAAATTGAAAGAACTGCAAAATCTATTACTAATGCTACTTTAACCTTGAGTAACTTTGGATGGAGTGAAAATGCCGAAAATTTATATTCGTCCTTTTTGATGAAGCGCCGAATTCCCTGCCAAAATGTTTTGCTCCCTTCGTGAGTTATGAAATTCAAAAGCACAAGACAATTTTGTTTTCATGTTATTTAAATGTAAAATAGAAATTATCAATGCGGCACCTCTTAATATGAAAAGTAAGAGCTCAAACTTCCACAGTATTCCATTCCCATCAAGCCAAATAATATTTTCAGTGATTTTTTTTTTGAATCTAATATATACAAGAATATATACATAAACTGGAATTAAAAATAAGGTTAGGCGACATTTTCCGTAGTCAACAATCTACAATTCCTACAATTTTTCCAATGTAGGATTATCTATTGTATAATCTATAATACTAGTTATTGTTTAGACAACAACTTGTGGCATTTGTCTTATCAAAATCAACGGAAGAGACATTTTCAACAAATAATTTGCGTGCGCCTGCGTCAATTTTTGATTTTTTCAATTAAAGGAACGTTTTCATGTTTTTTCAATCAATATTCCGTCACGTCATATGAATGGATATGGCTTATCAGCTTTTTTCCTGGGAATGTTCAATGAAGATCTGCTAGTGGCAATACCAGTGGGGGTACAACCATTATCAGCAGCACCAGCAAAGGTTGATAATCGTGTGATTATTGGGGTTATATTTGAACTTAGTATAATTATCACTATAAATAAAAACTTCATATAAAATAATGGAATTTTTAAAGAACAATCCTGTACCAGACTCTTTATAAACCAACTAACCTGTAAACTCAGAAATGATACGGGCAAACTACGACATGCACGCCACCATTCGAGATGATGTATTTTGGCAAATTTCTATTTTGCTCCAGGTACCTACATCATTTTCAATTAATTCCACTCTAATTCAGTACATTTGACATTGTTGACAATACAGAATTTAAAACATAATCATGTTCCGCCTTCTGGTCCAGCCACTGGTTGAATTTTCTCAAATCTAATCAGGAAAAATGCTGATTGGAGATAGTGCACAATAGCACAATGTTTGGTAGATTATTTCGGAGGCAAAAACAAATGATAATAATTCAATCACATGCAGTGTAACCCGTTATTCTCAAAAACATCATGGGTTGGATCTCATGTAGAAAATGGTTGACACCCAATAATAATGCATCTGATATTTGACTGTGGCTTCGCTTGGAAAATTACTAAGTAAGCAAAGCCAACATATTCAAGCAAGCTTTTTATTATAGTAAATCTGGCTTGGGAGAAATCATGTGGGATGATACCATATTGTGACAACTGATGTTAATATCATTTTGAAGTGATTCAACGAATGACTGGCACACAATATATATGAGAACGTTGACGTATGGATGAATGGGAAATCCATTGAATTGCGGTTACATCAGAATTTTTTTTTGGTTTCTCTCATGCTATGTATGAATTCAATTAAACCTCCCGTTATACAGTTAACAGCATTTGAAGTTAACTAGTGATCTAAGAAAAAATTCAGGAATATCTATTATTAGCACAAGAGGATGTAATGTGTGAATACAGATCTAGCTTTGTTTCGAGTGACAATTTATTTTCCCCGTGTGAAATATGTGAATACAGAGAAACCAACAACCCAGCACAGGCATCAAACCGTAGTGCTGCTAGTAATTGATTGATAAGAGACTTGCTGTTATTTATGTATTTATAGTTACTCATTTGGTCTTGTAGATTCCCTTACTACTACTTGACCTGAAAATAATTTGGAAATTTCAAAGCTGTATTTACCAATCTCAATGCCCTTATACAACATTGCTTGGTCACTCAAGATATTTGATCAAATGCGAATGGTTTTAAATCAAATAAAACACACAACACTAACAAATGAACCAGTGTAACGTCTCAATTCATCAAAAAATCTAACAGGTCCCCTTTGCCGCTAGACATACTGTACAGGGGATTCATTAAGAATGTGCGATCTCTGAACTGTAGATTCTAGACCTCAAAATATGATGATTCTGCTCAACATGCCTTATGCAAATATTGCTAGTTTCAAAGTTCAAATCTAAATTTTGATTTTCGCAATAATTTTTCATGTTTTCACAATTTCTCTTTAAAAATTGGGCATTTCACGTTTTTTGGCATGGGGAATCATAATTTGCACTCTTATTTAACATTGCTAATAGAGGGCGCTTGTTACACTTGTTTGTGTTAATTAAATCGAAGTAAACTTTTTTTGGGCTGAACTTACAACTAAAATAATGAAAAAATATTAAAAAGCATTGAATACTACAAAAAAGTTACTTTTTTTTATTCGTGTAACTCAATCGGTTATCGCTTCTACAAAGTTCAATAGATTTTAATTTTTTCATAAAAAATTTTATTATTCCTTGAATATGTAACAATAACAAATTTGTAAACAAAAATGAAAAACTTCGCAGCAAATGCTCAAAATGCCCACCATTCACTTCAATACACTTTATGATTCGCTTTCGTAAAGATCTCTTGATATCAAAATCACATTCGTGAATTAAGCCGTGGTTTAATTTTTCGTTTTCTTCTCAAGTAGTCTTGTGTCGCTATTAGACAGTTTGTGTAGAGTTTAATTTTCCGTTTTTTTTTTTAAGTAGGCTTATTTCACTTTAAGACAGTTTGTGTAGAAGCAAAAATTGGATAATAATAAGAATAAGTGATACATTAGTATACCATTTATTAACAATTTAGTAATTAACAGGTGTGATAGTTATTTATCAAATGATGCCTATGCATAACGATTTCCCAATAATGAGATGCGCAATATGATTTGTGTGTTTGCTCAGTCAAATTATAGTGGTCCAGCTGCTGCTCGAAGATATTCACAATTATACCCAAATCGAAGGCAACCCAATTACAAACTGTATACCGAAATCTTTAAAACCGCTTAGGTGAAACGGGGTCTTTACGCTCTAAAACTGAGCACGGTGCTACTGAAAAAATCACTGCCGATAAAGAAGATGGAATTTCAATTTGTGTTAAGGAGAATCCAGATATCAGTACTGGCCGATTAAGTCTGCAATCAGGTTTAAGCCAATCATCTATTTTTAGAATACTGAAAAGGGAAAAATTACCCAGATTTTCTGAATACAATTCTTTTTACTGATGAGGCAACATTTACCAGGCGAGGAATATTCAATTATGAAAATAATTATCTCTGGGATTCTGAAAATCCACATGCTATGAGATGGAAACACATTTTCAGCCCGAGTTTAAGGTTAACATTTGGTGTGGTGTAATATGTGGGTATTTAATAAGTCCTTTTGAACGGCCAACCAATTTAAATGGACCTCTTTATTAAGATTTTTTTCAAGTACATTTACACGAATTACTAGAGGATGTACCTCTTGCTTTGAGACAGAATATGTGGTTTTTGCACGACGGAACACCACCACATTATTCTTCACAAGTTCGTCAATACTTGAACAAACAGTTTCCGCATCGAAAGATTGTTCGTGGAAGTGAGTTTCCTTGGCCACCAAGTGGCACTGAAATTTTTAGAAGTAAAAAACTGGATAACCGATTGAGTTACACGAATCAAATAGGAGTAACTTTTTTTGTAGAATTTAACGCTTTTTAATATTCTTTATTATTACAGTTGTAGGTTCAGCCCCAAAAAAAGTTTACTACGATTTAATTAACACAAACAAGTGTAACTAGCGATGTTAAATTGGAGTACAAATTATAATTCCTCATGCCAAAAAACGTGGAATTGCCAATTTTCAAAGAGAAATTGTGAAAACATGAAACATTATTGCGAAAATCAAAATTTAAATTTAAACTAGCAATATTTGCTTAAGGCATGTTGAGCAGAATCATCATATTTTTAGGTCTGGAATCCACAGTTCAGAGATTGGACATTCTTAATGAATCACCCTGTATACCAACCACTTTCGTAAGACACATGGACAGAACTTGAACGTAAGCGTAGCGTCACTTTTAATATCATACGCTTATGCCGAGGCCACACAGAGCGCTACGTACGCTATGTTTGCTTTGTACGCGATGCATTTCAAAATTAGCCATCGGTATTTTACACGTACCTGGCCACGTCGCCCAATGTCTGATTCTCGGCTATATTCAACACATCGCTGGGGCTGCCACGGTGATTTTTGCTTCAGTGTAGTGTCATTTGTCGAAGGAAAATGTCGTTCCTTGAACTGTTAATTGAAGAAGTGCGGAAGCATGATTGTCTGTGGAACAAAAGCCTGGAATCTTATAGAAATCACTACGTGGACCCATTTTCTTTTACAATTATTTTTGCACAACGATAACAATAAAACAATAAAACATGGCACCGTGCTTGGTAACATCGAGAAATACAACTGAGCCTAGACTAATTGCGGAAACGCAAAAGATATACTCAAGTATGTAGCTTTCCGTGTGGCCGCTGAACTCAGCGACCATCGGATACTTAGCGTCCTTAGCGTCTATAGCTTATCTAGCATAGTGCTCTGTGTGGCCTCGGCATTACGCTTTGCTTTCACGACGATACATGGACAGTGAGCCAAACCTATTAAACACGTAAGTCGTAAGTATCTCTCAATTTTATGTACGAATGCTCATTTCAACAACCAGTGATAACAAGATGGATTATCAAAAATTCACAATAATTTGTCGTATATAGCTAAAAACGTTTCGTATTTTCGATATTCCAATTTCTATTATTTTTTATTTCTTCTCAGCTTACAGTTTTTGATAGATGAATGAAGTTGCAACCGCTGACTGTATGAAAGGTTTGTCATAAATTATTTATGCAGAGTATACAATAAAACAAAAAAATTTCGGTTACAGCTATACTAAATTAAAATAGAACTGCAAATTTTATGAGAAATTATTCGTGATAATTTCAGAGACGATTGAAATAATATGAAATATCAACATCTGGTAGTACTTTAGTAGTTTACGGATTATTTCATATTGAACTATCATTGTAGCTAGATAGATATTGTTATTAAATAGTCCTATCACAGTTTGCATTAGACTTTTATGTATTTTTTTCCATAAATTCATTCCTCACTCACAGATATTCTGGCGATAATATAAACCAGCCTTTTGTGTGATATCTCCAGAGTTTTATGAGAAGCAATATCATGTGTCACAGTATTGAATGTGGTTGGTACAGTGAAACATCTCAATAGAGGCAGCTGTCCGTTATTGAGAGATGTCCATTATTAATTCTTGAATTTCTTGGAAATTCCTTAAATCGGAGTGAGATAAACCTTCAAAGTCTTTAAATTGAATTCGAAAATGTAATGCACTGATAGGGTCGATTGGAAGTTCCAATCATCATTTTTGTATAAATTTTCTGCAAAAATAATTCTCACACATAAATGAGAGCCAAAAAATGCCACCACCTGTTACATTTGATTGAAAAAAATATGAAATACAATTGTGTACATATGATATGTGAATTATATCCGCTTCATATTCTTCAGTTTTTCTTCAAAAATTCGTGTTTACAATTTATTAACACCTCGGAAATCTTTTTGTAATCGTTCACATGATTATTCAAAAAAAAAGAGTTTTTCCATATCCCTCAAATCATCACATGGTTTGCTGGGGCTGGGAATCTTGGGAGCTTGTTGTTTGTCACATATTCCTTTGATATTAAATTATTCATCACTGTTTGCAACGAAGTCCTCAATACATTGAGAAATGGGAAAACCAGAGTCTTCAGATTTGTAGAAGAATATCTGTTAAAATCCAAACCCATTTCAGCTGGTATCAAAGTAGAAAGATCGGTGAAAATATTAAATATTCCTCATGAGTTGTATCTCCAGCTATCTTCAGTCCAGCGTTCGAAATACAGTTCACTATTGTTCTGCCGTATTTTTTCCACAAGCTACCACTATCTATATTGAAGCATTTTCGACTGTTATGACTTATGTTGCTTCTACTCTCGCTTGGGATGGCTTGGATTCCAAAAGTATGGGTAACTAGCTCTTTCACTGGAAATCTTTGATATATAACTTTAAAACTCAGTATAATCTCCTGATCTAGAGTCTGGCTGGCGCATGTAATAGTCGGCGGTGAAAATATCAGTTTAATATTTTTAGGACTATATTGTAGCGATGGAAAGTTGGATTATATTGAAACAACAATATATTGTTCTTTTGTTCATTTATTTTTTTGTTGAATTTGTATAACCATGAGCTCACTATGTGTTTGTTCATGCAAGCTATACGTCAATTCCAATATTGATATGTTCTTGTTTGGAACATCTTGGATTTTTTGCGCTACCTATTACTAAAGGTTCTTCCACTAGCTATATTTGTAGAAAATGGAATTGTTGATTGGTGTTCAGCAGCTTTTTCTCCAGTATAGTTGTCATTTTTTAGAGCAAATATATGTGTAGGTAATGCTCTATAAAATTATCCCGTTTCGTCAGTATTGTGAACATCGTCTGCAGACTAGCTTTCAAAAGATTTAATTCAATTTAATTCCCCACTTTCCAGTCTCTTCGAATTGATGTCTGCAAATTCACCACAAACAGACTTAAACGTGTTAGTGTGTCTCTTGGAAAATTGCATCATGCGTTGGAAGTATCTCACCGCAATATCTTTGTACCTTCCCGCTAATTGGTATTTATGGTGGGACACAAATATTGCAGCCTACTTTAATAATTCCATTTCACACTTTTGGACATAGGATTCACGTAGTGAAGTTTATGATGTTTATCCAGTTTGCTCTTGTCACTTTCATCGTCCATTTGGCCTGCCTAACTATTGATTTCATCAAGGTGATTGGCAAAATATGCGAATTCTTCACCAGTGAAAGGTTTTAGCTTGTTGGACATTCGAAGAACATATAACTTCCATTTACTACCATAAATAGCCACTGTGTCGAAAGTGCTCCTTCATAAATAACTGTTGGGACACATACGACCTGAATTATATAATGTGGAATATTCAACAACAACAAAATATTTATACTGAACTTCAGTACACTCACGTGGGATATGAATGAATAAATTCTCAATATAAAAATTATTGTTACCTTGACTTAGGAATGAAAAAAATTTTAAGTCGTTAACGTTTTTCACACATTTTTGGAGTGGAATAAACCAACCTGGTAGCAGGGTCCATGAGTAACTAAAATGTCCCGGCTCAGATTCATGAAATCCTGTGGGACATTATGTCCCCACATGGCCTAAAGGGTTGAATGAGAGGGCATCGTGGGTATGTGCTTTGACAAATTTGCCACATGTGACTGATTGTCATCTTGATTAATTGAGTACCTAACGTTCACTTTGGGAAAAAAGTGTACCAGTTTTATAAGACGCGTAGTGTTCTCCTGGCCAAACTTTCTTCTCAGTTTCACTATATATGATAAAAATTTACCACACCTTAGTAGCATGTATTAGTGTGTGAGCTCAACTATTTTATAGTGTAGGTGGAATATGACACAAACGGTGGGGGCACTGGAAACATATTCAAAAAACTACACATACAGGGTGAGATATAAATATAATATTAATATTCCTTTATTAATTTTTCTAGTTGCATACAACATAAAGTCCGATACCTTGTGATCCTCGAATGAATTTAAGTAAAGCCTCAATCGATTATAGCCAGCCCAAAGACACATGTTTTAAAATGAGTTCCCAAGCTCTGTGCCAGATCTAAGGTACATTTTTCCACCCTGCTGACTTAACAACAATTTAACGATGTGGTGGATGGAGAAGCTTTGCAATAGCAGAAAGTTATATACAGTGCTATCCAAAAGTCTCCTTCCCCCCCGTATCTTTTGAACGGCTACACTTACATTAATAAAATTTGAAGGGTGAAAATAAAGTGTTGTGAACTTCTCTACGAATGGTGACAGGTGACGTAATAGTAAAAGATGATGTACAGTGCCAATCTGACTAAGACGTTACCTGAATGAAGAATATCGAGGTAGATGGATCGGCCGGCGAGGTCCTATAGAATGGCCACCTCGGCCACCAGATCTGACACCATTAAATTTTTTCCTATGGGGGTACTTGAAATCCAAGGTTTATACCACAGCACCAGATAGCATTGGCGTTTTGAAAGGAATAATTATTGAAGAATGCAATGCAATTTCAGTTGACACATTCGAACGAGTACGACAAGCGTTTACTAATAGGATTTATTACTGTCAGGAAGTAGACGGAGCACATTTCTAACACTTGCTATGAGAATCCATTGTTGATATTTGATTAATTAAATTTGAAAAAATTATTCCAATTATTTTGGTATTCATTTTTATGTATCCGTCAAAAATTAGTTTAAACCCAAACAAAATTAATATGGCTATGTAGCCAATGTCAATGCCTTCCAAACAAAATATCACTTGCCATGAGGCCTTATTTAAAATTATTGGCCAGAGTGGCACTGTGACGTCATCTATTACTATTACGTCACCTGTTACCATTCGTAGAGAAGTTTACAACACTTTATTTCCACCCTTCAAATCTTATTAATGTAAGTGTTTGTAGCCGTTCAAAAGATACGAGGGGGGGAGGGGGGGGGACTCCTGAATAGCACTCTATATGAATATTCATCTGCTAAGCTTGGTATGGCGAGGAAGATCAAAGGTTCTTCTCCTACTAGTAGCTCCTTACAAGAAAACGCATTCGCTGTTCCTATGGATGTCTCAAAAACTTTGACAAGCACTACGAGTTCTGAAACCGATGACAACCACAAGCTACTTGGTACAACCAAGCGAAATGAGAAATGATGAGACAGAAAAAGAAATGCTCATTAATATAATTGTTGATGTGAATATTAATAATAAATACTTGAAATGTAATTAATCGAATATTTAATTTCTATCATTCCACTGGTGGATGAAGTGGTATTCAATATGCTTGATGAGTGTGGATAATAAATGATAAATAACGAGTAGCTTTGATTTGTTTAAATCTCACCAACAAATTAGGAATGAATAGTTATAGCTAAGTTAGGAATACTCATGACGAAGGAACATTTTTTATTGTCTTATGATATTTGTTCAAATTATGATTGTTTGAGTTTGACGAGACTTTTCAACTCGTTCACACACATAATCCATGTTATTTGAATCAACCAGTTCGACCCTGCGTCTCTGAGAAGTACCTACGACCATTTTGAGAGACTTTATCATATCTTTATAAATCTTGGACCAACAATTTAGTTCCCATAGCAATCTTTTATCTCGGTTATTCATGAGGTGGAGCTCTACTCGCTTACTAATGATTTTATTAACTATCAAACCAGTAAGCTCCAGAAAAACTTGTATTATAAGAGGTGAAAATTTATTTTTGTATATTTCTCAAGTATCCATTATCAACCCCTACGTTCAGTATATGCTTTAAAATGAAAAAACAAAATGAAAATAATAGAAAAAATACCATTATCTCATGAAAGTTGCATACAAGTTGGCTTGGATAATCAGAAATTAAATTTTACATCGACCAGTAGTTTTTTTCCACAACAACTAACCAAGTAACACTTTTATATCAAAATTTTTGCCGTAAAGTACAAAAACTGCTAATACTGAATGTGATAGCAAGTACAACTGGGCAGCTCAGGTAAAAGCTCTTTTTACTTCCATTGATACCAATCTTACTTGGAATAATATCTCCCTTCGCTTTTTACAGATTAATATAAAATCTCTCTTACTTGAATTTAAAAATAAACTTTTAGAATTAGATATTTCTCTCTGCCAACAATCATCCTTCCTTCCCATATATAAACATTTAACAGTATCGGCGTCACGACAAAAATATCTGTGCCTAAAAATGCCCATCCAAATTACTATTGCGCAGCTTCGGTTATGTAATACATCCTCCTTAAAGTTAACGTACAAAAGCTGTACCTATCAGATAAACCCTAATGAAATCTGCACAATTTGTAACCAGAAAGAGTTAGAAACGATTGAGCAAATACTTTTTGATTGTCCAATATATTGTAGTATGAAAGAATCCACCTCAAATTACCTAGCCGATATCAATGCTGCAGCTGATTCACTGAATAATATTACAATAAATTCAGCTAAAGCAATTGCTAGCTATATTTGGAATGTTCTAAAACTCAGAGCCTTCATTATAAATGAATAACATATGTTTATTTTATCATCGTAAACAGGTTTTTATACTGTTCTCATATACTGTTTCCATAAAATTGTAGGAATTTTGAAAGGAAATAAACTATCTATCTATCTATCTATCTGTATGCGAAGTGACCCTTTTTTTCATTTTCCTTCCTTAACATGACAACATGCGCGAAGTAGTGTGCGAAATACTTACTTCGCACACTGCATGTAAACTATATGGGATTTTTATATTCCAACCTTTATGTTTCTCAATCAAGCAAAAATATAAGAAATCATTTATTTATGAATGTATAACAATAATTAAGGCTTTCAAATTGTGAGAAAATTCACCACTACCTAATTTTATTTACTATTCACAATGTTAACATTTATGTTGCAGCCAGTGCACGAACCAATATTCATTCCTTAACCAGATAACTCAGATTCGGCTCGTGATATCGTAGTTTTGTGAGTTGGAAGACTATCCATTTTTGATTTGCAAGCAACTGCCGTAGAGGTGACAGCACTTGATCCTCAAATTTCACTGTCTTAAATTTTATTTGATATTTGAATTTTATTGTTAATAGAATCCAAGGGGTAAACCGCGACCAAAAATTGTGTACAACCCATTGGACATTGATCTTTAATTGTCCCATTGGTCCACTAAGTTGTCTTTATTGGCCCTCCATTTGCCATAATTGGTCCTCCATTGGTCATTATTGGTTCTCCATTGGTCATAATTGGTCCTATATTGGTCATAATTGGTCCTCCATTGGTCATAATTGGTTCTTCACTGGCCATAATTGCATCACTCTGATTATCATCGAGGACATCGTCTGAAGAACCTCCGTTCACCTTTTATTCATCTGAGTTCTCGGTATCGGTGGAATATATATTTCACTGTCTTTCAGCCCCTCACTATCGCTGAAAATAGTTGTTCTTCTTAGCTTTTTTCGAAGCTTTTTGTTGGTTCCTACATTTGTTTCCAAAGTTTTTCCCGATTTTTCTTTGTTTTACTTTGTACACCACTTCGGGTTCCAGTTTTCACACTCTTGTTGGAAGCAATCGAGAAATTGATAGATGTGCCAAGCTTATCGGTGGTGACTTTGCCATTTGATTCGTCAAGAAGCTGACAAAATGATGACTTTCTTAATATTACTGTTTTACCTGTGAGATCCGTTTTAATAAACGGGGATTTTTCAGATAAAGTGCCTTCTTCAATTCGGTCAGAATAATCTCTTATATTAAGTTTTTTAGGACACTTAGGTTGGGAAATGCTGAGAGTACTTTCATTGCCATTATTGAGACCTTCGATCGGAGCTTCACTCGGAACTTCATCAATAACCGAATCAAAAACCAAAGCGGGAACATTGTTGACACATCATTAGAGCGTATATATGTGATCTAAAGGTTGGTTTCCATCCATTTCTTTTTCATCATCTGTTTCTTCCGAGATTTTTACATCCAGTACTTCATCGGGTATTTCGTCGTCTGTGGCTGTCATATTTTCTGGGTCTTTTTTTGTTTGCCTATATAATACCTTTAATAAATAACTTCATATGTTGTACCATCGTCAACTAAGAATTAACAAGAGCCCAAATGGTGTTAAAGCGTTGAGTCTGGCAACTCTGACACCGCATTGACTAGTCGAGCAGTTAAGTGTGCGCTAGTCTTATATTCCATTGGTCCTTACTGGTCTTAATTTGTTCTGCATTGGTCCTCCATTGGTCTTAATTGGTTCCTCATCGGTCTCAATTAGTTCTTCATTGGCATTGTTCTTCATTGGTTTCAATTGGTCCCTTATTGGTCTTAATTGGTCCGCATTGGTCCAGGACTGTACACCACATTGGTCTCGCGGTTTACCCCTCGATAGAATCTTCCACGTATCCTTCGGCAACAGTCGAAGATTTCCATCCTCCATGTCGCTTCAAAGCACATATATTGGCGCCCGTATTAGCAAGGAGTGTGGCTGATGTTTTCCGAACACAAAACACTTCCTCTCAAGTCAATACCTTAGATTTCTTGGGATGGTTTCCAGCTGACAATTTTTTCAAAAATGGAACCAACTTGGTGAATTTCTTAAAATCCACGTTTCCTTTAACATCGAGTGTTGCTTTCAAGATTGAATATATTGCACATAACGTGGAAGATTTCAGCTTCTTAGACTTCTCTGCAAAATATGCCAATAGAACATTTTCGGATATTTTTCTGGCTTTATTCGCTTCACACCACTCTTTAAATTGCTGATATGCATTTTCATACTGGCGCCCCGATTTCTCCGGTAGAAGATTTGAAATTACTGAATTGGCCTCATCTGTCAAGTTAGGTGGGGTAGTGCTTACTTCATCGGTGCTTGAAATTCCCATTATTTCACAGTTATAAATTTGAACGGAGTTGACGCGAATAAAAAGTCACTCCAAAATAATTATCAAGAACTGTCAATTTGAAATAATTGTCAACAAATGCCATTTTATTTCCATAGTTACAGTAATTACTCGATTTGGAAAAACAGTTTAAGCCAGTTCAATACTATTTTTCATATTAAATTAAGCTTGTTATTTATTTCAGAACAATATTTTTGACGTTTGTTTGTTTGCATCTTATGCGCGAAATACTTTGGTGATCTCGACTATTTTTTTCACTTTTTTTCAGTTCTTGATCACCAAAGTAGCATTTCGAGCACTAGATACAAAAATAACTATTATTCCATATTTTACCAGAGATATGATCTACTGCGAATGGACCTTAATTAAATTTGACAACAAAGTGTTGCAGTCTTAACTTCAAAATCATGGAGACTAGATATGTCTAGTCTCCATGTTCAAAATATTAGTGATTATCTAGTTGTCTAATTTTTTCGTTGTGTCAGATAGGAACCAAATAGTTATTTATGTACCAAGGGTATGAATAGATGTTTATGTCCGCGGTACACACAAACTTTTATGTCATACTAGGTCGTTGTTGCAATCCAATCTCAATACAAATCAGTGTTTTAAAAAATCCGGTTTGAATTAATAGGTGAATGTTGACAAACGTAAATGTCATGAAATCACAATAATTTTTATATGTGTCAAAGTTGGAAGCCAAAATGAACGAAGATTTTGGAATTCCTGACGAAATTATTGAGAAATCAAAGAAAGCAACTGAAAATATGTTGTCGAAAAAGTCTAAAGAAGCTTACGACATGGTTAGTGAATAATTTAAACAAAGAATTATTTATTTTCATGCCAGCGTGGGCCATTGGATAGTTGATAACTTAGCAATAAAAACACAATAATGAGCTAGTATGATATAAAATTATTTAATAACTAATTAATCTTGACAACGATAGCTGGAACGCTACCGAAACGTCGAAATAAAAACATCATTGTAGTTTGAATTCCAAAACAAAACAATAAGTTATGCCACAGGGAACATACAGGAGATAAAAAAGTAGGATTCCCATTTGATTCTGTTTAAATACAGCCCACGACATCATACGAACTATAATAGATTCACCTACATCGCATCTTCATATAAAGTAAGTATATACCTACGCCTCGACAAGAAAAATGAATCAGTTTTCAGTAGTGAATTCTCAATCCACATTTCTATACTAAAGTCTGGAAAATATCAGTGTAGGAATAATTAACAAATAGGAGTCGTTAATCCTCCTTACAAACGAAATACATTTAGCCCGCATTGAAATCTTGACATTCAAATTTTTTAATTCTTGGAGCAAATCTAGGGGTTGAGTTTGTGAAAGGACTGTCTATTCGCCGCCCATGCGGAACTTTAAAAACGTTGAATATCACGTTACATATTGGGGTTATGTTCTTAGAAACATATATACGTATGGTAATAGAGTACAGGTTTCGTCTGTAAATTACCCCCATTAGAATCAGTTTAGTTATTTGTCAGACGATCTTTCAATAAATGTAGAAATACAATAAATATATTCAACGCCAATTATTTAGATATAAATGGGAAATTTTTGCATGCTTTATCCACCGCGATAGAAAATATTTCCAATGAAAGTACAATTGAAACCTTGCACCCAAATAAGTGCTTAACTGATTTAGAGGATCCTTTTATAAATGATTCTATAACAAAAACTCAGACTGAGGATATATAAGTGAGTGATATCTCATCAAATTAATCTAATCCAAGATTTATCAACCATCCATGGTTACTGTGAAGAGGCCTTTGTGTATTTGATATGTAATATACGATAGTTAATCCTTCATTAATCCATATTGTAGCTTCACCGCACTATATCAAATGTGTTTGCCATTGTTCTTAGCGGCAAAGGGTTTCCCGTTAATTTTATGCCTCTCAGCTTAAAGATCTGAAATCTAGTTTGGTATATTGTGCATGTCTATATATGTATGTCTTGTGAGCTTGAAACAAATCCAATTTTTGTTGAAATCCAATTAATGGTCTCGGACCAAAATATGTTTATATTTTGCATATAAATTAAAACGAATTTGAACTCAACTTTCACTTCAGATACTTTCCTTTTCCCGGCGCCATTAAGTAAAGTCCCTTGTAATTCTTACGTGGATGAACTAGCGAAAGCCAAATTCAACAATATTCAATGCAAAATTACCATTGGAATGAAATTGAGCTTACTACGCCTGAATGTTCAATTAATACGTCACATAATCAATAGACTTTACTTGGAATTTAAAGTATCCCTGACCACTAACAATTTACTGCAAAAGTTGCAGGGAGATTCAAATTTCCTCTACTATAGGTGAACGCTCAGGAGTTTGTTTCAATATTATAGTTTTTTTGGCGGAAATGTCAACACAATCTGTTGAAAATATAAGTAAATTCGATATAAATGAAAGTATCGCCAGAAGGGCGAAAAAGTTTTTATTTGGACGAAATATGGGTAGACAACGACCAAGAAAACGACCAACTTCCAAGAAATATAGCTTACCGTCAGTTTCCATAATTACACAATGTTTCTAATACTTTTATAAAATAGATAACAAAAGCCATTGGTACGTTTATAACAGATATTGGTGATAGGCTTAACAAACTATAGGTGGTGATCAACTTTGGAATAAATTCCAAAAATATTTTGGTAAATGATTAAAATAGTTATTTTCCTACGACCATATAGGAAATGAATATGTATCGCACTCTCTACTCTAGCGGTAAGTTTCTCATATCGTCATAGTGACGCGAACCGTCCGCTATGATATCACCCTAGTGATATCGTACGGTTCGCATGAATTCCATTAACTGCAACTGCACTACAAACTGATTATTTTAAAAACAATTATATGCTGTAGGTACAGTTATTGATGTTTTCAATAAATAAAACCATCATATTTCGTAAATTTATAGCGTTCATAGAAGATATTAACAGATATGGAAAGATCTTTGAAAAATAAGCTCAAGCAATTTCAAACCAACCACCAACAACAATATTGACCAGTAGAAGCATTCAAAACATCGATAAAAATATTGCCAATAATATCACATCGTCATCTATGCAAACTTTTACAAACTCCCAGGGTAATTATTTTACGTTTAATTTTTATGCTGCTCTAGAAAAAAAAACATAATAATATCGCTTTCATGAGTTTGATTTTAATACTCTTGCAATAAGTTAACATCGTTCGTGCTGTTTTGTTTGTAATACATTTTTCGTTCCGTTACTCTAGTTTTTATATCATTATACTTAATTATTAGATATGATTTAACTCTAGTGTCATATACGAATACAAAAACCTAAGGTACTTTTTAAATATTCATGGCCGTAGGAAAAATAGTGTACATAACTCGTTGGAAAGCGAATTTCACTCATTTCATTTCCGTACTCACCGATGTCAACATTATTTCTTTAAAACCATCACATTAAACAATATTTGTTACAATTATCGCATGGTCGTAGGAAAAATAGTGTACATTACTTGTGCGGAAGTAATTTTTCACATTCGTGTGAAAAATGTCACTTTCCGCACTCGTTACGTAATATAATATTCCCTAACAAGTGCGGAAAGTGATACTTTCCCGCACGCGACTGCAGTTGACCCGAACGACGCGAAGCGGGGTTCGGGCAAGGTGTCAGGGGCGGGAAAGACACTTTACGCATGAGTTGGGAACATTATTTTTTCTACGACCGTATATACAAAAAAGTATACCAACCCATTTTTCAAAATTTATTTTATTTCAACATACATATAAAAAACTTCAACCAAAAACTATTATAATTATTATTATTATAAACTATTATTATGAATATTATCATTAGAAACACAATTTGTTGCATTCTGTAAATTACTAAAAAATTGCATAAATCTAGTGGAGTTATTTGGTGTTAACTGGTGAGTGGATGACGTTGATGAGGATGGCATCGGTTGCAAGTCACATAAAGATGGTGATGAAGTTGACGGCAACGATTTTGAGTCATTTGTAGATGGAAGAATTCCATTTGATATATTCTTCCTATCTATATCAATCCCGGGTGGTATGATAGGTGTTTTATGACACTACTCTAAAAAATGTACAAGGTAACATCAATATATCTCCATTATTTCATATTTTCAAAAAATTTGAAATGCAACAAAAAGCTAGAAAAGATAGAGATTTTATTTGATGGACTAATGATTCACCTGTTGTAACAATGGTTATAACTTCCGAGGTAAAAAACTATCTAATAAGGTCAAAATTTGTATAATTTTACTTTCCCGCACTAGTGCGGGAAAGTGACACTTCCAAGACTGAAATGCGTGCGGGAAAGTGGGTTGAATCGCACGGTAGTAGAAAAAGTATTCTCCAGTATTTTCAGAGTTCAAAGTATTTTTTTATTTTTTTTAATCTGTTATTTAACGTCGGTCTATTTCTGCGACTGAGACTAATCACCGACGCCGGGAGCACTCTACCCCTAACCGGAAATTTTGGCGAACCCACTAGTGTTCCAACCAGTGGTAGCGTTTTTTAACGAGCCCAACATCTATGGACTCGGGACCTCGGTTTTACGTCTACTCCGAAAGACGGCATATCTACATTATACCTCGTGCTCATTGGTATAATGCCTGCGAGCTGTGATATGCTAGTCCGCTGCAGGCTGTACGGGCCATATATGATGGTTTTCCCTGGCATGGTCGTGGCATGGTCGTCACCCATCCAAGTACTAACCATGTCCGACCTTGCTTGACTGTAATTATCGCATCAAACGCGTTCCACTACAGTGCTGGGTCGTCGCCCAGTTTTAAGTATTCAGATGCACAATAATATATCAATTATAGAAAACATGCTCATTCTATTGAAATAAGCGGACATTATTTGCCTCTTTTTTAAACTTTCAAATTTGTATACACCTAGAATAGAATAATCACTCCATGATAAAAACTTTAACTCAACCAAGATTGATATCAGAGAGTTGTTCAACTCAAATGTGAAATGTATATTGAGCTCAGTATTCTGGAGAAATACCAAAAGTTTTGTTACGTTTGTTTTCACTGTTGCCAGTCCTACTGATTAGATTGCCTAATTCAACATTCCACTTAAACGTATTTCCGGTTTCACATCAAAATCAAATCCAACATCAGAATTATTCCAACTTACGCAAAGTAAGTACGTTAACTTTCAAGTGCTTCGGAAATAAACCAAGCCTTGAAGCACAAGAATGGCTACCAAATTGAAAAAAAAACTTGGAGGACTACATTTGCCAGTGAAGTGGAGTGTGACTTGGAAAAATTATGTTTGAGAGAGTTATATGTCATTCAAGAAAACATATTTGTATTCTGTGTAAATATAATTTATTAAAT
>CAJUYI010000430.1:0-29138 GCA_910591695.1 Galerucella pusilla
TTAAATTGTTAACATGTACATTTTGTAGGTATTTAGACGAAGTAGAGATTCAAGAAACAAGAACAGAATTTACAAGAATTGAATCTGACGACGGAGCGGCACTAATAATAAAAGAAGTAACCAGTGAACTTTCCGGTCAATATACTTGTAAACTGAGCAACGAATGTGGTGGTGTAGAAACCAGCGCAAAATTAACAGTTAACTGTGAGTAGTATTATATATTTAGAATGTCTCACATTATTAACTGCAAGCTACGTAAATTGACTTTATAATTTTTGTTTTAGGCGCACCAAAAATCATTAAACATCTCAAGGACACAACAGTGGAAGAAGGAGCAACCTTGCACTTGGAAGTTGAAGTTGAAGGTTGTCCAACGCCAACTGTAAAATGGTTGAGAAACGGTCGTGAAGTTTCGGCTGACGCGAGAATTAAAATAACGAGAGATACTCAACGACATGAAACGTTTAATCTTGCTGTTAATTTAATAAAATATGAGGAGCAGGGAGAGTACGAAGTTATTGTTACTAATTCGCTCGGTACTGTACGAAGCAAGAGTATCGTCACAGTACAAAGTAAGTACATATTACATTCCAAAAAAAATAAAGTATTATTACAGTTTTCTGTAATATTGTCGTATTTAATAAAGCGCGTTGCCAATAGATATCGCAGAATATTAATTATTCTAACCGTTTATAAGTTTTGAAAAATATTTTTTCTACGACCGTGCGTTTTAACCCACTTTCCCGCACGCATTTTAGTTTTGAAAGTGTCACTTTTCCGCGCTAGTGCGGGAAAGTAAAATTATGCTAATTTTGACCCTATTAGATAGTTTTTCACTTCGGACGCTTTTTTGAAAATACAGGGTGTCCCACGACGATTAAGACAACTAATATATCAGAATTGGGCAGTAGTAGATCATTATAATTTTGGGGGTGTAAATTAGAGCAAATGTTGCATCTTTTCTTGTTATTGTGCTACCCAATAAGTTATTTGTTTTTGGTCACGTGACGTCGCATTCAAAATTATTAATGGGACAACCTGTGTATTTGTGCCTTTCCATGTTCCTCCCGATAAAACAATTCCAACCAACTAGCACACTTGGGGTCTAAAGTGATTAATTCAAGAGCTACAGGTACCTACCTAAAGGAGTTGAAAAATTCATAATTGAGTCCCCTGTAATTTTCGGCAATCGTACGTAATGATCAAGACAAACCAATATTATAATTTTTAATAATACTTGAAAGTTAATAAGGGAACGACCTGTATATCATGGAGAAAAATTACATAAAATAGTGTTTTTTCCACAACTTGTTTATCTCTTAAATATCGATCAAAAAGAAGCATAGCAATTCTTATAAAAATGACTGCCTATTGTCAAGTTTGCCATGATAATGACAAAAGCGCCAATAAGACAATATTGGTTTGTCTTAATCGTTACGTACGAATGTAAGATTTCCAAAAAAACAGGGGGTTCAATTATGAATTTTTTAACTTACAATCCTTCAGGTACCTGTAGCTCTTGGATTAATCACTTTAGACCCCAAGCATGCTAGTTAGTTGTAATTGTTTTATCAGGAGGTACACAAAAAAGCACAAATATACAGGTCGTCCCATTAATAATTTTGAATGCGACGTCAAGTGACCAAAAACAAATAACTTATTGGGTAACACAATAACAAGAAAAGATGCAACATTTGCTCTAGTTTACACCCCCAAAATTATAATTATCTACTACAGCCTAATTCTGATATATCACTTGTCTTAATCGTCGTGGGACACCCTGTATAAAATAACGAAGATATTTTGATATAACCCTGTAAATTCTTCAAAGTAGTGTCATAAAACAACTATCAAAACACCCAGGTTTGATATAAGAAAAATATATCAAATAAAATTCTTTCATCTACAAATGACTTCAAAACCGTTGCCGTCACCTTCATCGTTATCTTTATGTGACCTGCAACCGATGCCATCCTCATCAACTTCATCTACTTACCAGTCAACACCAAATAGCTCCACTGGACCGGCAATTTTAAGTAATTTACAGAATGCAACAAATTGTGTTTCTAATATTAATATTTATAATAATAATAATAGTTTTTGGTTAAAGTTTTGTATATGTATGAAAAATGGGTTGGTATACTTTTTTTGTATATACGGTCGTAGAAAAAATAATGCTCCTAAAGTATCTTTCCCGCCCTTGACCACTTGCCCGAACTCCGCTTCGCGTCGTTCCGGTCAACTAAGAAGCAGCAACTACTTCCTGGGCTATAGGCCCCGACGGCTATTGAATTACACTTCAAAGTCCAACGGGGTTGGCATATCTACATGATATTTAACACCAACCATTCTGGTTTGCAATTAGAAGGAACAACATAACTTGTAGACCGGTTTTTGGCGTATTTGCGTCTCATCAGTAGGTTTATGACACCAAAATCACAATTAATACATGTCTTCCAGTAACGGAAATGTAGCGACATCTTCACCTCCAGTTGCAGTAGAAGAAGTAGTTGCTTCTAAGATGAACGGTCACTGTTTTTGAAAAATATTCCTCAAAACTTATAAAGCGTTAGAATAATGATTGTTCTGCGATATCTATCCATTCCAAAAACGGTACAAGTGATGTTCTCGTTTTTGAGCTTTAGTTGTTTGCTTCATCTCTTCGTTCAAGACCCGCGAAAGGTCTGAAACATTGTTTGTAACGCCAGTGACATGAAACGGTCGTTACGAAGCGAAGAACAAAACCGATTTTGGTTTCTGCGCATAACAGGTGGCAAACTTCACGTGGCTTTTCCTTATGTGAAGCGGAGTCTAACACTGTTATGCACCTTGACCAATTTTTCAAACAACAGAACGAACGCTGTAAAAAGTAACAATTCTTAATATTGTAATGTTTTTCTTATTTATTTAAACAGTTTTTACCGTGGGATAAAATTATACACTCACTATGGCTAATTAATATCGATTTATTAAAGACACACTTACACACTATGATAAACTTAATTTATATACACACTACTTAATGTCTACTAATTTATTCACACTCGGTACAATAATTGTCCTAATTTATATTCAACACTATTTATATTCACTTCTGTTCACTCACTGTATACTGAAACTGTTTACCGATTCACTGAATACTGAACAACAACTCGACTCACTCGAAGCTCATTGGTTAGGCCAATGGAACCACAAGGATCCGCAGTCAATATCACAACCTCACACACACACACACTCGAAGCTCGCATATATATAGCTCTCTCCGCAGCTCCAGAACATTCGCGACAAACCACTGTACGCCTTCCACGCTGTTCGAGAATAGTCTCGTTATTACCTGCGAAACAATAGTTCTAGAAGGTCGTCGCATTCATCGTTTGTAACAGGACCGGCTTCGGAATTAGTGAGTTCGTAACAATATACCAAATTGATCACACTATTGATTTGAATTAAATAAAAAGTTAACAAACGGCTGAATCCAATGGCTCTACTTAAAAAGATCCTGAATGTGTAAACAAATTCGACTCTGTTGACATTTCTTTTGACTTTTTGGTACATATCGTTTTGACCATTGATTTTCGATTTAAAATATCGATTATCACTACAAAATTACAACTACAACGACATGAACACACCCACCCAGGGCTCTTGATTGCTTCTGTCGACGGTATAATGTAGCAGGAGAAACTCTAAAAGAGTCCAAGGCGATGAAAACTTCAAACGGTCAAATGCAATCTATTATCCGACGAGTAATAGTTTGACCAAAATGAATTGCAGAATTTAGGGCATGGACTCGTCTCCCTTGATTAGACATATGCATATGCATATGACGCTTATTTCAATACAATTTGACTTTGTGGAAGACGTATGTTCTGGAATATTGTTAGTTTGTGGCGTTTTTTAATGCTCAGTTAATATTTTGTATACATATCACCTCAGAAATACTAAACTACATTTTTTTTAAATTGTTTCGCTTTTGAGAAATTATTATTATGTAGACCAATAAACATGATATATTTATTTTTAAGTCTATAATTAGAAAAACATTGGTCTCATCTTAGATTGAATGTTTTTAAAACATAAAAAAGGTAAGTATAACTTTTTAAAGATTGAATCCCCTCCTTTTTTGTAGAATATATGTTTTATCGATTTATTGTTAAGTTTAAAGGGGTTTACAGAATAATCCTTGAACCTTTTATTGTCTGTTTTGAAAGAGGATTCACAAAACAATCCCTTATTTTATTATTTGATCGTAGGTTCAAATCTAGTGCAGCTCAAAATTTCTGTTAAAAACTATATACATATTACATTTTATTATAAAAAACATGTTACTCAGGCTTATTTCAAAATAAATGTATTTAAAACCAAAAAGTGCCAAAAGAAACTTTATTTGTTGGCCACATGAAGAACAATTATTTGTCCGATGGGAAAGCTAGAAACACCTTGTAAAAAGTTTAGAAGAAGAAACAATAAAAAATAACCTATTTACTCTTTTTCTACCCCATTCCGTGGGGTTGAAGCATAGTCACATGTATGTATCGTTTGTAGATACTTCAAAGTAAATTAAATAAAAAATATAAAACCTCTACTCAAAATTATGATTAAATGGACTTTTTTCTTGTGCTGAAAACTGGAAATTTGTTAAAACAGGACGTTGATGGCTGCATAGCAGTCAGAAAATAAAAAAATAAACAACGATTATTCAAATGTTCCTGGTTGCAGATGTAGAAGAAAAATTCATTGAAAAATTTAAAACTGATTTCGACTAAACAAAGACAACGTGAAAGGGGAGGAAAATAAATTTTCCGGAGTGGGTAAGGCGACATAGAAACGTCATTTTCAGAAAGTCTGTAGCAGTTTATAGGAAATAAACAATAAGCAACTAAAATTAAAACAATAAACGAAGAACGTAACAAGGTTGATGACATATTACAATACCTAACTAAGTATAAGCTACTGAAACATGTTTAGATATTATTAAACCAATTGGCTTCGCGTCTATTTATATACAATGTAAGCCAAGATTTACCTATTCTTTTTTGTTTCACCTTAATTTCCATTAGTTGGTTAACCAATGTTACCCCTCTAACCCCTTACAGAAATAGTACACACTGATGCAATTGAAGAAACCGAAGAAATACCGAACGTCGAAATCCTTGAAGATAAACCTCAGGCTGGAAAAGAGACAAAGCTAGAAAAAAAAGTTGAACAAGAAATAGAAGAACCTCAACAACCAAAGATTGAAGAAATAGAAGATAAACCTCAAAAGCCAAAAGGTACAGTAGAATAGATTTGAGAATACAGTGTATTTCTTCAACCTACTCATGGGCGTTATTGAAAAAAAATTGTAAGGAAATAATTTATTTGTCAGAAATTGTCACATAAAACTTGATTATTGAAAATTAATGATATTTGGAAGCAGAAGTAAAGGGGGTTTGTTTTTAATGTAATAAGTAGTATTTATAATTTTTGAATTTACTGGTTTCTAAGTAAGTGTATTTTTATCTTTTATACAAGATATATATTTATTTCCTTTTTGTTGTTTTGGTTCTAAGCTTGTGTCTAGTAGGAGTAGGTACTTGCATGTATTCACTGAATACTTCTAAAATTAAAGCAGTCATGAAACATTGCCTAATTGCTAATCTTAAACACTGTGACTTAATAAAATGTAGATTAATGTAGATAAGCATTCATTATAATTTAATCATTTCACACAAATAGGTCCTAAAGGAGAAAAAACCGATATAACGATTAAAAAGAACGAGGTAAAGTCACCAGAACCTATAGTTGAAGAGCCGCAATCACCATTGCCTTACCAAAGATCAAACTCTGCTGTAATCGAAGATGCCGAACATGTTGAAGTAGATGAAAATGTACATAAACCAAAAGAAATCAAAGAAGAGAACTTAACGAAAACAAAACCTAAACGCGGTCTTTCCGTGCAAATAGAAGAAATCCAAGAAGTTACCTCAGAGCCTACTCCTGTAGAAGAAAAGCAGTTGGAAAATAAATCTCAAAAAGCTGTAGCAGCAACTAAAGAAGATATCTTAATACAAGAAAAAGACGAAGGAATTGAACCTAAATCAAGAAAAATATCCGAGAGTGATGATAATAAAAAACTTAAAAGAGGTATTTCGGCGACTAAAGAAAATCTCGATCTCATTGAAGATGACAACTTAAACAAAGAACCGAAAACTCCTACAGAAACTGACATTGAAATAAATAAATTAAAACCTAAAAAAGGTCAAAAAGCTATAATAGAAGAAGCTCAACTTATAGATAAACATGAAGAGCCACTAAAGAAACAACAAGAAAAAACACTAGAAAGACAAGAAAGTCAGAAAGGTAAGAAAATTTTTGAAGGAGATATCGATGAACAAACCGAAGATTTACTTAGGAAAGCACAACGACAAAGGAGTTTGATAGACAACAATAAATTTGGAGAGTCTGAAGGTAGAACCAATAGATATACCTACATATTACACTATTTTTTTATTAACATAAAACTTGATATCACCTCATATTTTATAGAATAAATTGTTGTTTGCATGGTTTTGAACTAGACAAATTTCAACAAAAAGATAATGCTGCGCGTCTTAGCAGATATTAGTATGACAAAAGGAAAAAGTTTATTCAGCTTGTAAAAGGTAAAAACTTCAATACGTGTTGGTACACAACAAATTTTTAATGATGACAATCAAAAGGGGTTCAATTATCGTTATTTAGGTCCATTAACTCAAGGTAATTAAAACTCTTCAATAACCTATTAAAAAAAGTAACCACCAGAGACCAAAAATTAGATACCTCAGGAAACTAAATTTTAGGGAGTAATTTTGATGAGGGGGATACTCGGCATTTTCCACTGCGACCTATTCAGATCTTGTGTTTCTTTGAACCTAGATTACATTCTCCAGCCTCTTTATAATTATCCTGGAGATTGAATCTTTCATGTAATTTCTTGCCGCTGACCTATCTTTGCCTTTTTTTTTCGGGCCGAGATGGGAAACTCATGTTCGACTGAGTCCTCAACCAGTACCCAGACAGTCTTGGACTCATCCCCAACGGAGATGCCTACCAACCAAACCCACCTCAAACTCGCCGTTGGAATCACTACCCTAGCATACGTCAGGACGGGCGGCGGTCCCTCACACACTCTCCATCATCTTCTTCCCTCTATCACTCCTACCTCTCTCATGCCATAGCGAGTCCTTCTCTTCCCCTAATCATGCTCTCTACCACGCCACTTATCTCCAACCATTCCTCCTCGCCTCTCAACATAATCTCCACCATATTTTCCCAATACACCGCCTCTCCCAGCTTATTTTCTAGCTTCTTCAAAACTTCCTCATTCTTCCAACATCTAAACACATGTCCCACATCATCCTTCACTTCACATCTCTCGCACACTCCAGTTTCTCTTTTCAAAATCTTGTGGAGGTAACCCACTCTTGACCCATGCCCTGTGAGCACCTGCGTCAAGAAGTAGTTCACCTCTCCAAATTTCCGGTCCACCCAATTTCTCCTGCTCCCAATCGACCTCTCTTTGCCTAGTACGCACTTTCGCCACACTGTGACACAGGATGTGCTCCGCAGTTTTCTCCTCTAGATGACAGATTCTGCACGAGGCTTTGACGGTCAACCCCATTAGCTTTGCGTGCCTGTTAAGCTCACGGTGCCCTAGCATACTTACTACGGCTTTGACAGTTTTCCTGTTTTTGCTTATTAGGTCTGCCGTAAAAGTTGGCTAATGTCCTATAATGAACTGTTTCGCCTGTCTTGGTGCCACCTACTTCCTCGTGGTCATATTTTTGTCGACTTTGCGACGCCGCAGAAGTGTTCCGGTCCAATAAATGGCATTGATGAGCCTTATTTGACCGTTTCATCCGTCAATTCGTTGCCCTCATTACCCTCGTGCCCTGGTACTCAGGCTACCGTGACCTTGCAATGGTCTCCCAGTGCGCTTAAGGTACATATGCAATGCCATACTAGCTTAGAATTGACCTCTATGGAATCTTCTATGGAGCCTTCCGCGCTGCTTGGCTATCGGTGAAGATGGCAACTGAACGGAATGTTCTTTCCTGCCTTTCAATTTCTTCAACGCAATGGTGAATCGCTTTCACTAGCTATTCTTTGTTTTAGCCCTACAATTCCGGCTCCTACACCTACTTCTGTCTATATCAGGTTGACTCGTCCTCTATAGGTTCACCTTTGTTCCAATCTTCCCAATCTGGTATAGTTATTTGGAACTTATTATTAAAGCTATATATCGTGGCCGTTGGCACAATGGGTTGCCCCATCAAGATATCCGCTTTTCGCTCCTAGATAATCTTTCGATAGTATGTATGTATGTATGTATGTGTGATTTTGGGGTGACATTCACTGAGACCTAAAAGATCTATTGTGCCCCCTTACTTCTACTCAGTTTCTGAGGAGAGTCTCAGAAACTAGTAGTTCCTTTAGTCCTATTTCCGGGAGGAATTCTAGGATGTCTGCAGGCTTCAACTTAGGCAAATGTTCCTCTTCTATCCAGTAATCTCCCAGGTGCTGTGCTCTAGGATTCTGGAGTGTTGTGCAGTTGGAAAGTATGTGGATGGAGGTTTCTTCTTCCATTTCACAAAATCTGCATTCTTCTTCCTCCACTATTTTGAGCTTTTTCAGGTGCCCATTCAGGCGACAATGTCCCGTCAGGATACCTGTTAAAACTCTTAGCGCAGCTTTACTTTGACTTATGCATTCTGCCAGATTTCTGCACACCATTATAGCCATTTTTGCCTTGTATGTAATCTCCTTTCCGTGTTTGTTCCACAGGAGTTTACTGTCTAAAGTTAAACCTAGATACTTGACTTCTTGTCTCCATTCAATCAGCTGTCTGTGCTGTGCAAATCTGGCTTCGTCTTGTATAAAAATGTGTAGTAGTCGTCAGCAAGACTTCCATCGCACTTGTGGGAGTTGTTTTCATGGTTTCCTTAATACACAGGCAAGCAAGCCTCAATATCCTTGCAGTGTCTTTGTCTCCACTGATCCATAGGCTATCATTGGTCTAACAATCTTTGTGTATAACCACTGGGTAATTTTTGGGGTGAGTCCCCAGAGTTTTCCACACATTCTTCTACATCTGTGTGGTCTTCTGAAGGTGATTGTTCTATGAAATATTTTGATTTTCTGTGTATAATCGATAATAATTTAAATGAACTCATTAATCGCAATTGTTGGAATTTGTCTAAAAGAAATTCAACTCTTAGCACTGTGGTTCCTAAAGATCATGTTAATGAATTTCAGTAATAACAGTAACACTATAACTCAATAGCAATAGCAATAGCAATAGCAATAGCAATAGCAATAGCAATAGCAATAGCAATAGCAATAAAAAGTATACCTAAGTCTCGGAGATAACTTTGTAAGTTACTAACACTGCATAATATAAACTAGCTAAAATGTAACCCACTACTGCACATAGCTATGGCTAATATAAAAGGTAAGTTATCAATTATCTTATTATCTCATATATCACGTTACTATGTAAAGGATTGTTAGCACGAATCGCTTAAAAATTTGTAAATAAAGATTCTTTTCTTAGCATATATGTACAGAAAATAGACTCTAGCCCGTTATAATACTTAGGTGACCATCCAAATCTTCAATCTAATTTGAAACATAATAGTCTTCTTTTTGTGACCATTAATTAGGTCATCTTGTCAAGATATGATAATTTTTTTTGCATCAACTGAGATCTCCCAATAACATATTCAACTCATCCATTATTTCAACTCATATTTAAATCTAGCAAAAATATAAATGATACCTAATTTGATTTTTTTGTTAACTGTCAAAATATTCCTTGCAGCCTTATACTACTTAAATGACTAACAAAGTTGTAAATATTTCACAGAAGCTCCATCAATTGAACTTTTTCAATATCTAATAAACCTCAATCTTCCACAGCCGAACCAATGATCCTTGGAACTAATATGAAAGATGGATCTCGACCTGAATCTCTCGATGTGACCTACATTGTAAAAGGATTCGCAAATCCACCTCCAGTCGCCACTTGGACTTTAGATGGTAAAGAACTTAAGCCTGATGGTAATTTGAGAATGCAAATTAGTCAGAACGGTGAAGAATTCAAATTGGAAATTAAGAAGTTGGATTTGAAAGATGCTGGTGTTTACCAGTGTATTTTAAGTAATCCTGTAGGACAAACTATACAACAGGCAGTTCTTGATGTAACGCGTAAGTAATATTTTTTCATTTCATTTCATTTTATAGTGAAAAGTCCAGTCTGGTCTCAGCTCTGGAGGCTATTTCAATGAAACTCTTATTGAATAACTCCTCATACTTGCATAGGCATAAGTCTTTTGTAAGCCTCATTTTAGGCTCAGGATTAATGAGAGAGAGAGAAATTACTCATTTCTTGGCAAACTTTAAAAATCGTTGGAGAATAAGAGTTACTAGTGAGTTCTAAACTGTCAGTATAAAATAGAACTATCAGATTTTCTGAAAAAAGTTCCTTGAGCTGAAGAGGCATTTTCTCATAAAAAATCCACCAAAGAAACAAAAACCTACTTCCTACATGAATTGGACAAATTGGACAAAGCAGTTAAATTTAGAGATTACGACCTTTATTTATCAATATTAATTAATAAGTTAAATAGCTCATCAAGTCTAATCGAAATACGTGTTGACATTTCATTCAGATTAACAAAAAGTAATATGTCATCCCTGTCCCATGCCATAAAATTTCATGTCTCATATATTATAATTTGGTGTTTTGTTAAACATTGTAATTCACCTAGTTTATTCCATTTATCTCAATGCAGCTGAAAAGGACTTGCGGCGACCAAAGATTAAGGAAGGATTGAGAGATCAATCTGTAGTAAAAAAGAATACTGCCACATTTAAAGCTGTTATTATTGGTGACCCAGTGCCGGATGTAACCTGGTTAGTATAATTCATCTGTTTTATTATATTCAACCAGATACATAATTATTAATGTGTACATCATACTTAATAAGATTTTGAAATAATATACAGGTGCAGAAATGGTAAAGAAATCTCTGTAGAAGAATTTGAAAAGCTTAAAATGCTTTTAGAAACCGAAGATACTGAAATTGAAGATGGTCTGAAAGAGTGCACATACTCGATTACAATTCCAAGATGTGAGTGTAAAATTTTTAAAAATAAATTCAAAAAAACTCAAATATCCCTAACTTTTTTCCATGTGTGTATGTCATATTAGTTTCTAGAGGTCGCTGAGGTATACCTTACGAAATTCTTTATGCTGAAATCATAGCTGGTAGACTGGCGAGAATTAATTTAATTTTTATTATTCAACTGTTCCGCACAAATTCTTAGTAGTCCTCGAAATAGCATCCTTGTGCATCGAAAGAAAGTGTTTAACGCTTCATAGATGCCGCTAGGACGTCTTCTACGGAGCTTTATCGGCTTCCCTTGAGATCCGGCTTGAACCGAGGATAGAGGAAGAAATCATACACTCCTTCACCAGCAGCGCGATATAGCACGGCGTGGTAGCTGTGATAATCTTAATAATCGGCGATGTCTTCGCGCACTCCTTTCGCATGACCAAATCTTCGGTAATAGTTTTTTGGGTGCTACCGTACGAAATCCCTAACTCATTAACAAACAGACATATGTTTGTGTCCACGAGTCCCAGAGTTCAAGAGAGCCTTCACTTCGGTCACATTTTATTCAATCATTTAAATTTATGGGTGACTTGCACTCTATGCATATTCGACGAGCTTCCATCCGTTCCACTTGAGTCCTCAAACACTGCTGTAGCGATTTTCACGCACTACTTAATGGCGTAGTGCTGGTCGATATTTTTCTCCACCTTGGATCACGACGACACTTCTTATTCTCGGCTTGCGCACATGCAACTGGAAAAAATTTGTTGTTTCATTTCAAGGCTCCCCTCCACCTCGCTCAGGTGTCAAAACCATCCTCCATCGCGCTACAGACATTTAGTCCTACCAATTTTTGATCATACCACGTTGTAGATATCATTTCTTTCTTCTTGAAGCTTCCCCCTTCACTTCGTTCGCCTCTGTTCTACGTTTCCAGTCTTAGTTAACTTCAGAATATATTTTTACCATCACGACATAATAGCATAACCTCAATTACGCTTAAGAAAATAATGTATCGAAGTGTATCTTTTAAACTAAAAAATAGAATCTCGCAAAACACATTTAGTCCAGTCATCATAAATATTTGGAAATGCAAATTTTGGAGTGGCCACAGTAGAAACGTGCTGGGCCTATAACCCGATCGAAGCTCGTCCGCCCTGCCAGGACATTTTTTATTTTTGCATTCTTTCTCTCCCACATTGTCTCCATGAATCTCTCTCTCTAACAAACTGTTTTCCCTATAGTGGTCGTTGAACTCTCATAGACCATCTACTTTCTTTTTGTGATATTATACAATTTTATGTAATTAATTTAACAGGTGATACTACCGCGACTGGAAAATATACCATTAAAGCGAAAAACAAATGGGGAGAGGCTGAAAGCAGTTCATTCTTAAATATAGTTATGCGTCCAGAAATAGATGGTCCTGAAGATGTAAAAGTAGTCCCAGGTGAAGCCACAGAATTTACTGTCGTTATACAAGCTAATCCAGAACCTCAAGTTATTTGGACTAAAGACAACGTTGTTGTCGAAGCGAGTGATCTCATTAAAATCGTTGAAGATAGAGCTAACAAAAGATACAAACTTATCTTCCATAAGGTCATGTTGGGAGATGAAGGATATTATAAAGTTACCGCTAAGAATGAACTGGGAGATGCTAGCTCCGAGGCAAGACTTAAAACAATTAGTAAGTATACTATATATTATATTAACAGTATAAAGTTATAAATATTTTGATAATCATTCCACTGCGGTATTGAGAGTAATGATTAAAACTGCAATTATTTTACAGAGGAAGCAGAACCAACTAGTAAGTCAAAATAAACAAAGCGTAGCTTCTTTCAAACGTTTAAAGCAAAACTAGCTGTTTATTGCTATAATTCATAGTAATTAACTCTTTCATACACGAAGAATTTCTATTGATTAATCTGTATCTGTAAGAATTTGAAGGGTGGGTGACCCCCACAGCACTTAGGCCACAATTGGCCCATTGTGCATCCTTCTGAGGTTCAGACTTCCTTCTGGCTTGTCATCCAGCCTACTCGCCGAATACGGAAAACCTAAATTGAGAGAATGTCGAACATTCACAAAGAATGTGTTCGACAGTCTCATCTTCCTGTTCACATCCTCTACAGAGTGAAGTGTCAGACAGACCCAGTCTGTAGACGTGTTTTCGTAGGTGGCAGTGACCGGTCAGAATACCCGTGGCTTTCCGAAGGTTCTGTCTGTTCATAGTCACGTATTTTTTGGGCACTTTGCTGTCCGGATACTGCAGCAGTTCCTTGGCAAGCCTGCAACCTTCTGCATCGTCCCATCTACCCTTAAACTTATCAAGGGAATGTTCCTTTATTAGGTCAATCATAGCCGACGCCGACAGACCAATGGAAGTGCCAGGTCCCAAGAGTTTTTGGGAGGCTGCTTTTCTGGCTAGTGAGTCGGCAATGTAGTTACCTTTCGATTCACTGTGCCCCTTGATCCAGCCTAGAGTGACTTCGTTGTTGCTACAGGCTTCGATCAGGGACAGGTGACACTCCAGTACTAGGCCTGATGTGATACGTGGTCTGTTCAGGGCTAGTAGTGCTTGTCTACTATCCGTAAGGATGTGAATTTCATTACCTGTGGTGTTTCTTTTGGTAATCTCTTTTGCGGCGATGTAGATAGCAGTGAGCTCTGTTTGAGCAACGCTGACATTACAGCCCATCGCCCATTTGATGTTTATGTTCAGAGATCTGGAGTAAATTCCACATCCTGAGCCCATATTGGTTTTAGAGCCATCCGTAAAGATGCGGAGTGCGCCTTCTTCTGATGTGTCTTGTGTGATATTTAATGATTACCTTGTAGGGCCAAGGTAATCAGGTGAGATTGCGTCCGTATTTGCCTGCAGCAGTGGGACCTCATTGAGTGCCTCACGCCATAGGTTACGTCTCAATCTATCAGATCCTACGACCGGTTGTATACCGGTAGAGCGTAAGCGTGTCATGGTCATCAAAATAACCTCCTTGATGTGTATGTCAAGGGGAGTGAGACCAAGGATCACCTCCATCGCTCTGGTTGGTGTGGTTCTCATGCCTCCTGTTGTATTGAGGCATGCTGTTCTCTGAATTTGATCCAGTTTACGGACGACTGTCAGCTGGTTTGCTTTAACTCCCCAGGCAATCGCGCCGTACATTAGCATAGGTCTGATGATGGCAGTGTGGATCCAGGCAGTAACCCTGGGTGATATTCCCCAGGTACGGCCGATGGTTCTACGACACTGTTCATAAGATGTATGCTTTTTTTACTCTGTTTTCTAGGTGAGAGTTCCATGTTAACTTACTGTCAAATGTGACACCTAGATATTTCACCTCTGATGAGAACTTAAGTTCGGTATTTAGGAGCTTTGGCACTTGATGTTTTGCAAGCTTCCTTTTTTCGTGAAGAGTACCATTTCTGTCTTCTTTGGATTTATTGACAGAGAATGACCTTTACACCATTGTTCTATGATGTTGAGGGCCTCTTGCATTAGAGCACAGAGTATCTCCTCAAATCTTCCTGTTAGCAGAATGACCAGATCATCTGCATAAGCTATTGTGTAGAGGTTGCCATTGAGGCGGCTGACCAAGGAGTCTAAGACCATGTTCCACAGTAGTGGTGAAAGTACCCCTCCCTGTGGACACCCTTTTACAACCAACCTATTGATTGAATTATTATACAGTATTTTCACGAATGGAATCCACAATTTATTTTTTTGTTCAATTACCGAATCAACCTTCCATTTATAGCTCCTGGCGATAACTCTCTCCCTTATTTTATTCAATTCCTGGATCTGATATCTGATTTATAGTCTATCGGAGGGAATAAGGATTTTTTGGTCTCAGAACACTTTCCGACGTTAATTTGCAAACTAATGTGAATAGCATGAATAATCGCCTGAAATACGCACACAAACTTTTAAAAGATGCTTAAACAATGCACCTGGGTGCTTCTGTTCGCCTACCAGTCATAGAACTGTCAGTGTACCATATCAACGTTTAACTCTGCTTCTTTTCAACTCATTCCAGTTCATCTGGATGTTGTCATTAATTATGGCATGTCTCTCCCCATTTCAAAAAGTTTATGGTAACATCTATTATTATGGAGTAACTGTGGGAGATGGTTCCCAGTACCTTCCAGTCTATATACGGCCACTCTCGCTTCCGCCTTTACTTGTAGAACAAGAGGTAGAATATTTATATTCCATCGAATTTCCATCAGTTTCTCCATGTCTTGATTTCTATAGAACGATAATATATTAAATCATTAAACACATTTCAAATAAAACTCATCTCGAGCTTAATTAATTGGTGACACATTAACACTGTTACAAATAACCTTGCACAACTAGCAGAAGTCAAATATTACCGTTACGTGAATTATTATCATATTTAATTCAATTTTCAGCCGAAAGACCTAAATTTATCACTGGATTAGTTGACGATCAAGTTGAGCACATGGGAGAGGTGATTTTGATGGTTAGGGCTGACGGTTTGCCTAAACCAGAAATTCGTTGGTTTGTCAATGGAAAACCCATTACTGATGATGAAAAATGTAGAATAGTAACTACGTCAGAAGCTCAAGTCACAAGTAAATTAATAATTAAAGAATTTGACGAATCAAAAGCTGGCATTGTAAGTATCTTCAATATTTTTAAAGTAAAATCACGCTCGGTTTAACTGAAATAAGTTGAATGTCGATTCATGAATACAGAACCAATTATGTGATGACTTTTTCTAGGTATTCTTTAAAATCTGTATTTTCATCCAGCTCTTTTCATGGTTGTCACATCCTTCGTCTGATCCCCGAGTTATTTTAGGTGTAATTTAAATTCAGGGTAGCTCACTTGATTGATTTGATATTTGATATTTCCAATTTTCAGTATGGAGAAACTTTTAAGAGAAATATCTAAAATTATAATAGCAGCTAAATTTAACAATGTTTCAATTATTCAACATCTGGTCTTAAGGTCTCATAATAAAAGTTTGTGAATCCCTCTTTTCACATCAAACAGTTACAGATCCGTAGTCGGTAAACTTTAGAGACTAACACTCAAATTAAACTTATTGTCTCGTCGAGGTAGATAATTTAACTGTTTTTGAAAATTCTAGTACAAATCTATGGCTATCAACGTTGTTGGAGAAGCAGAAACGACATCAAGAATTACATTACTGCAAACACAGCCATCATTTGGTATAAAATTGGAGAGAAACATGGATGTGAGTGAAGGAGAACCACTCGAGCTTAAAGCCAAAATTAATGGTAGCCCAAAACCAGTGGTAAGTCGATGTGATTTTTTTAGGAAATCATCAAAATTTTATTAAATATGTTGAGAGGATAAAAGTCTGCAATGTTTTTGTTGAAGAAGAGCTATTCTTGTACTTCTACTTGTAATTTTCACTATTAAAGCAACATAATTTAAATAGTTTTTGTAGTTTTTCCTTAATAAACATCCATTTATAAGAAATATTCAATGTAATTTTTAAGGTCAAATGGTTCAAAGACGGAGAGCCTATTTCACCCAATGATGAAAACATTAAGATCACTGTACTACCTGACGGAACAGTTAAATTAAATATCGAGAAATGTAAACCATCAGACAGTGGAGCATATAAACTGGTAGTCAAGAATGCTAATGGAGAGACCGCTGGTCTCTGTGCCGTAGCAGTAACACGTAAGTCTGCAACCTTTTACTCGACGCTCTAATGGAATATTGAACTCTCTTGTTATCAA
Organism: Galerucella pusilla; assembly: GCA_910591695.1. NCBI lineage: Eukaryota > Metazoa > Arthropoda > Insecta > Coleoptera > Chrysomelidae > Galerucella > Galerucella pusilla. The sequence continues at coordinate 16,884 of CAJUYI010000430.1, forward strand.
TGATAATCATTATAATTTCAGCTCAACCCAGAAGACCTAAATTCCTTAAATGCTTCAAGGATACTAAAGTGCCCCTAGGTGAACTCCTTCGCCTCGAAGCCAAAATTGAAGCCTACCCACCACCAGAAATTAAATGGATCAAAGATGGTGTTCCAGTTCGTGCTTCATCCAACGTTAGATTTGAAAACCATCCGGATGGCAGGGTAGCTCTTGTAATTGATATGATGAAACCTGAAGCTGCTGGAAACTACAAATTAATAGTGACAAATAAATTGGGAGAGGCTACAAGTGAAGCTAAAGTTGAAATTGAAAAGAAACCGAAAAAACCTGAATTTATTCAAAGGCTTTCCCCGCAAACAGTGGTTGAAGGTTTTCCTGTCAAACTTGAAGTGAAAGCTGAAGGTTTTCCAACACCTACAATAAGTTGGTGAGTTTATTGTATATAACGTGATTTTTTCAATAATACCGATGAAAACTTTCAATATTATTAACTAATTCTAGGTTCAGAAATGGTGCAGAGGTTATTTCAGACAACAAACACATCAAAATCATCGAACAGCCTGATGGCAGTAGTGCTCTGTTCCTTGATAGTGCAGACATTGCTCGTGATGCGCTCACTTACAAAGCTGTAGCTTCAAATGAAGCTGGAGAAGCTGACACATCAGCCCAACTTACAGTTAAAGAAGCTGCCAAAACAGGAGAACCGGAAGAAAGACCTTTGTTCTTACATTCCATTAAAGATACGATTACTGACGAAGGTCAACCTCTGGTTATCGAAGCTCCTTTTACAGGAAATCCCATACCAAGCGCTGAATGGTCCAAAGACGGCGAACCAATATCACCATCAGAAAGGGTTCTTATGACTTGCGATGGACGAAGGGTAATAAGCTTCTGGGTAGAATAGTAAACTTCTCTCAGTCTCATATTAATTCAAAATCTGTTTTGCTCTAGATGTTTTCTCTTATTGCTATAATTTTCTAGGTCGGCCTTAAAATAGATAAAGCATTACCTTCAGATGCTGGTATATATGAAGTCAAAATAATAAACCCTCTGGGACAGGATTCTACCAAAGGAAAAGCTACAGTTAGAAAAGTATTTATGAAGCCATCCTTCACACAAAGGTTTACTGATCTGCAACAGGTAAGTACAAAGCTGCAAAACCACACAATTAACATGTTTTTATTCATAAATATGGCTTTTGATAAATTGATGAGCTGCTATATTACTTAGATGAACATAAAAGTGAATTCTGCATTTTTTTAGCTGCCAAATAGAGACGCTAAGCTACCTTGCAGAGTGACAGGTGTTCCTCAACCAGATGTTATGTGGACAAAAGATGGCGAAGCAATAACAGAATCTGATAAATATCATATCAAACGCGACGGAGATCTATGCTGTCTGTACATTTTGGACTGCCAACCAAATGATGCTGGTATTTATAGAGCAACAGCTGTAAACAAAGAAGGTCATGACGATTGCACTGCGTCAGTGGAAGTTGTTAAAGAAATGTAAGTATACTATACAGGTTGTCCAATAATTATAATAATAAATTTTATCTTCATTCCTCTTATTTTATTGCAGCAAAGCTGCAAAAAGAATAGAAGCTCCAGTATTTCTCAAGCGTATAGGAGATACCGAGCTTTTCAAAGCCATGAGTGCCAAATTCACTGCTTGTGCATCGGGGATTCCAGAGCCGACAGTAGAATGGTTCCATAATGATAAAAAAATATTCCCTTCCACCAGAATCAAAATGGACAAAGACACTGCCGGTTTGCTCAGACTCACAATATCCGGTGTAGATGTTGATGATCTTGGAAAATATTCTTGCAAAATTTCTAACGAGCATGGAAGTGATATTTGTCACGCAAGTCTTAAATTTGATGAAGGTAATTTATATATTTTTGGTACTAATTAATAATTGTACATGATTAAAATTGTTGTACAATTTATTACTGTTACTTGTAGGACTAGAACACAAAGCCAAGCGTCCCATTACCGACCAATACACGGATTTCGATAAATATAAAAAAAGTGGTGCTCCAATGCCGATTTCAGATCCACCAATTATATCTCAGATGACAGATAGACATTGTACTCTGTCTTGGAATCCTTCAATTCCTTCGGGACCAAGAATTCCAGTTACATATCAATTAGAAATGTGTGAGTTGCCTAGTGGGGATTGGTTTACTGTCAGATCTGGAATTAGAAGCTGTACGTGTGGAGTTAGAAATTTGGAACCTTTCAGAGATTACAAATTTAGAGTTAGAGTTGAGAATAAGTATGGAATTAGTGATCCGTCGCCTTATGCTCTTACTCACAGGTATAAACATATTTCGAAGTTACCAGCATTTAATTTAAAATTTGTTTTAAAATGTTCTGTCCATTGAGTTAGTGTACGTATTAAATATTTTATATTTCCTACTACAGTAGTACGTTAGGACTAAACTACAACGAATAAATTTCACTTTAAACTAACTTTAACACAACTATATCTTGTTGCCATGTATACAATCTTGTTTTAGGGAAAAATTAGAACCAGAATTGCCTAAATTTCGGCCCTACCTTCCTCCTGAGATCGATTTCCGTCCAGAAACATCTCCTTACTTCCCGAAAGATTTCGATATCGAAAGACCTCCTCATGATGGTATGGCACAAGCTCCAAGATTCTTACGTCAAGAACACGATGCCCAATATGGTGTCAAAGACCAAAACACCAATCTGTTTTGGTACGTCTATGGCTATCCGAAACCAAAGATGACGTATTATTTTAATGACGAGCTAATTGAACCCGGCGGTCGATTTGATACGAGTTACACCAGAAACGGTCAAGCGACGTTATTTATCAATAAGTATGTTTTAATTTTGAAATCCATTTTGCTTTGCATTAGTTATTTTTAGAGCTTTTATTTGTTTCTGTAGTATAACCAATCAAAAAGAAAGGCATGGCAACAAAATATTTTACTAACGTAACATATTTTTCCTGCATATACGTATTCGTTTTTAATCATAATTGGATTGTGGATATTCACACATTTCTTGTAATAAATAAATTCTAGTTGTGTTATTCACTAAAATAAATGTTGCATGCCACAAAGTAACTGTATATAAAGTTGATTGAAAGGTAAACGTTGAAGTAATTGTCAGATTCATTTCCTCACTTTTTAAATACGACAGCAAGCGTTACTTCTGCAAAATAGTTGATACTTATTATCTTCAACAAGTTACAATTACATCAAACTGCCAAAGAGAACTTCCGCCTCAATTAGCAGACTCAATAAATTATTTCTGGTCTGAATACCTGACCATCCTGTTATGGATGACAATGAAATGGCTGACTCCTTTACAAGAGAAGATTCTGCAGGCAATTTTATCACACCAGAGTCTGTCATTGGTACGAGGGTCGTTTTTTTTTTTCAACCTCCGATCGCATAGTACGAAGGCTCGAGCCAGACATGCTCGAGGAAACTAGTATGCGTAGTAGGCGACTGCGCATCTCCTCTTCAATACATTCTGTCATTGGCGAGACCAACATGCCATTTTCTGTTGAGCTGTATTCAGGTAAACATGGCTGTCACTATTGATTCTCCCGCCAAGGGTGAAATGCGAAGTGTTCGTTTGTTGCAAGCAGAAGGTAACAGTGCTGAGAAAATTCATCGCTCGAGTGTATGGAGGAAGCTTCATGAGTGATGGTGTTGTTCGTCAATGGTGTCGAAAGTTTAAAGATGGCTGAACTGATGTTTATGATGAAGGGGGTCAAGTACGCAAGTCTGTGGCTACAGGCGACCTTGTTCAATGAATTGACCAAGTGATTAAGGAAAATCAAAGGTTTACCATAAGTGAACCTTCGAAATCATCGGTGAAATTTCCAGAAGTTCCAACATCCACCCTCTATTCTGTAGTGACTGGACAATTGCGCTAGATAGAAGTTTGTGCTCGCTTGGGACCAAAAAGGTGTAGGTACTGCTTCTGGAGTTTGTGCAGCCGGGAACAACAATCAATGCAGATTATTATTGTTAAACTTCGCGACGCTTACGGAGAGCTATTCAAAACAAACGAAGAGGCATGTGAACTTCTGGAATTGTTCTGCTTCTTGATAATGTCCGTCCTCACAGTGCGCAAGAAACCCAACGGTTCCTTCAGCAATTTCAATGGGACATTTTTAACACCCAGCATATAGTCCCGACCTAGCGCCACGTGACTTTAATCTTTTTCCCGAACTGAAACAGTGGAAAATGACTTGGAACTCAAAAACACCGTCACAACTCACTCCCAATCATTAGCGGCAAGATGTTACGAGGAGGGTTTATAGATATGATAAATGTCTCAATCGTCAAGGTCATTATGTAGAGAAGTAGCCTGCATTGTACATTACTTCTGATAACAAAATATTTTTTGTATATTCACCCGTCTTTTCTTCATAGCCTATCGGAGGTTGAAAAAAAAACAACCCTCGTATCTTATTAAGCTAGGCCAAACAAACCTGGACTGGAGTTTTAGACTTCTGGGACAACTTACCAGTATTGGTTCGAAGAATGTTTCTTTCCTGTTTGAACTAACGAAGAATCTTACAAATGTTTTGGACCTCATATGCTAGTAATGAAGTAGTTTTAGACAGCTACATAAAGATCGAGAACTTTAGAAACTACTAAATGAGCAAAAGTCGCATATTTCGGTCCAATTATTAGAGGGAAGAAGCATCATATAGTTAAAAAAAATCAAAGGAAAGAGATAGATAAGTCATAAGAGACTGACATGGCTGAAAATGGAAGAACAACAACTTTTCCGAGCAGCAACAGACAATTAAAATAAGTTCTTGAAATTGAATTAAATGCCATCATTATTTAATGCTCTCCATGCACCTGAATTAGTTGCTCTTGAATCACGTACTACCTCTGTTGATTACATTTTTCATCGTCTGACATTTCAATACAGATACAGTTTACTGACTGCGCCATGTAAAGTTACAAATTTTCACGATTGTCTCATCAAATTATTATCATATGATGTTTCAAGATCAAGTACTTACAATTTTTTGAAGTAAACCGAAAATGTCCCTTTTGTTAAATTTTTATGATTTTTCCAGAATGTTAGACAGAGATGTAGGTTGGTATGAAGCAGTAGCAAGAAACGAACATGGAGAAGCTCGTCAAAGGGTTCGTTTAGAAATTTCAGAATTACCATATTTCATTAGAAGACCAGAAATTGAATATGTTATGATTAGAGGTAAAGCTAAATTTGAAGCTAGAATTGTTGGAGTACCATATCCTGAGATTAAATGGTACAAAGACTGGAAACCACTTGCACCATCCAGCAGGATAAAAGTAAGTCATAATAATTTAATAATTATCACCTTTATGGATACAAAAATATCGACATACATCACAATGTTTTGAATGTGAATATAACTCACTATGTAAAGCGAACTTTGGCGTTTGAAATAGTCTCATCAATGCTATGTGCTTCCCTACACACTTTGCAATTTGCATTTCATCGTGTTACTGATGGTAGAGTAGTATCACCTGGCGCAATCACCGAGATCCTTGGACACACTTAGGTATAGTAAATTCAACTTATGATAATAAGTTCCTTATTTTGTCAGCGTATTTATAACAAAATTATTTTCTCATTCTATATCTTCCTCCAAAGACCTAGAGCCGAGAGGGTGTTTACAAGTATTTTAGGCCCTAGACCGAGGATTTGGGGGCTAATAAACAAAGTGTTGCCTTATGTCGTCAAGGAGCTCACCAAAGTCCGTCAACCTCAATATGCCAAAGTTCTAAAAGCGCCATACCGATGCGATGTCGCTAACGTAATATATTTACTTCTAAAGTTGTCACATTTTCATAGGTTAAGAGTATTGAACTCCTATGATCTAGGGGCATTGATATTAATTACACGTTTGAAAATTCGCTGCCCCTAAAAGCTACACTTCAGGGGTGCCATACCGGGAATATCTATCTAATATATCTATCATACCCCAAATCCTCTCGGCTTCAGGTCTATCACGAGAATATAGATTTGGAGTGACTAAATTTCCAATTATCGAATTATGTAAAAGTTATAGTGTAATTAAACTTTTTATTCTTCATACTATTTCAGATATCATTCATCGAACCAGATACGACAATCCTAACCATACAAGACATTATATTGAAAGACGACGGACTTTATTCGGTTAGTGCACGCAATGTTGCTGGTTCAACATCAGCTAGTGCAATGTTATACGTAGAAGAAAACGAGCATGAATATAAATTGAGGAATTACTACAATTTGGCACCTATTAGACCTAAGAAGCGTACTTACACCGATTTCTATGATATTGGAGATGAGCTGGGACGTGGTACTCAAGGAATAACCTCGCATGCAGTGGAAAGACTTAACGGTACTGTCTATACTATCTTTAATAGCCATTTTAGTCTGTAGTGGACTCGGTTAGTTTTCAATTTCAATACATATATAGTATGGCACACTTATCTGAAGCTGTGAAAGAAATGCGACTGAAAAAATTCGATGTTGCCACGTTTAACTATGAAAAGGCTAAAGTGTTAAGTATGTACACTGATAATAATTGTTTCTTTAGGTCGCAATTACGCCGCCAAGGTAATGTACGGAACAGGAGATCTCAAACCCTTCATGTATAACGAGTTGGATATTCTTAATGAGCTCCGTCACAAGAAACTTATTTCCTTACACGATTCTTACGAAACTGACGATTCGTTAGCTCTTATATTGGAACTGGCCTCAGGAGGAGAACTGGTTAGAGATAATTTACTCAAACTCGATTATTACACCGAAAGTGACATCGCTGGATATATTCGACAGCTGCTTCAGGGCCTGGATTATATGCATGACAGAGGTTATGCTCATATGGGTCTGAACGTAAGTATATCAGAATTTTATTAGTTGAAAGTGATCATTTTTCTTTGCACTACTGTCCTCAAATATTAAATTTAACAATAAACATTCTCATTTCAGCTGGGAGATCTTCTAATATCTCACCCAGGCGGTGACGATCTCAAGATAACAGACTTCAGTCTCTCCAGAAGGATCCAGCATGGTAGTTTCTATCCGCTCAAATACGGAATGCCAGAATACGTCAGTCCTGAAGTAATCAACGGTGATGGTATTGGTTTTAGTCAGGACATGTGGAGTGTTGGTATCATCACTTACATTCTTCTCTCTGGAAGATCGCCATTTAGAGGAGAAAATGACAGGGAAACGTTGACAAGAATTAAAGAAGGAAGATGGTCCTTCCAAGATGAATGGTGGTTAAAAATAAGCGTAGAAGGAAAGGATTTCATCAGTAGATTGTTAACTTATGACGTTGAAACTAGGATAGATATTAGAACTGCTTTGAGACATCCTTGGTTAGAAAAAGCCGACAAGAAATATTCTGACGAATTCCAAATAAGAACAACTTATCTTAGTGAATACTGGCGGCTTTACAGGTAATTTTTTATATTATTCGGACTACTTGTCCCCATCAATGATCTATAGACATGTTACTATTGCATTTGCATGTTTGTTGTGAGTCACCATAGAAGAAAGTATCTCAATCACTTTAAAAACATGATTCTGCTTGGAGGGAAAAATAGGCCATTCAATGGTATACAGATGGTTCAAAAATTATAGAAGTAGCTATATGAACCAGGCAACAAACACTCTTACCTAACAGGATACTGCTGCCTAAAGTCGCATCTCGAAAACCTCAAACTAGTGTAGTAAGAAGAGTTTAGATTCTGTGGAATGGAAGGAAAATCTTACATTCACATACTTATGGAAATACACGCCAGTAAAAGTATAAAATCCTAAAATGTTGACAGATTCTGGTGGATCTTCAGGCGTCATCTTGAAAAAACGTTTTTGGCCGATATCTCGGGAACTCTGCACTTTAGCGCGAAAGTTATTAGGACCATTATTGTGAAGAAAAAACTTTCGCACTTTTTGTTTCTTGTTAACATATTTTGTAAAAGTTACCGTCTACGAATTATGGCCCATTTAATTGAGCGGCTCTTCTATATACATATATAACTCTTAAAAATACATATAACTCTTAAAATATTGGATTTATCAATAAAATGCATTAATCCATTTTTTAAGATCAATTCTTTGCAACTTTTGTTCAAATTTTTTTTCCAATGTCCATACTTTTTTCCCGAGATATCGCCCAAAAACGCCTGAAGCTCCAGCGGAATCTGTCAGTATTTTATACTCAGTAATTGTTCCTAATCCTCATAAAAAACTTGGATCGGAAATTCAGTGCGAGGTTAAATTCTATTTCTACTGACCTAAAACAAAATTCCAGAGCTCAGCACTTGCACAGAATATCCTAAAGTTTCTCAAAAGATTAGGACTAAAATTTACACTGATTTCGTATATAATTTCTAGATATTTTTCCTAAAAAAAACACTCTTTCAACTACCATAAGCAAAGCAATCAAAAATCTTTTAAAATTTCATACTTTCAATTATTATTGTTGTGTGAACACCAGTCTTAAAAATAAATTCGAAACGTACCTTGATAAAGCTCACAATTATTTATTCTCCTTAAGCTATCTGCAATGCGTGCCAAGTTATTTGTATCTCAATTATTTCTCGACCGTTAATTAAATAGCTAGTTCTAATTAAAACATTATCCGTGATGGACAACCTACAAAAATATATAATAGAAAACACTAGAGCCAGAGAAGATATCGAAGAAACTTTCAAATACAATTTGAGAGTATATAATGGCTCCGACAAGCTATCTACGCACAAGAAACTATATCATATATCCGAATATGATTTATGTAAAATTGAAATGATCTTAGCGTAAGTAAACAACGAATTAATAATTTCAACAATATAAACAACTATAGGTACTTATTGATATTTTTTATTTGTCATAAGCTTACAAACTAAATACCGTATATTTATAATAACAACCATTTTGAATAATTATTTTTCCTTTATTTTTAGAGAATGGTATGATAACGCATCATGTAGAAGATGGTTCAGACGTCGCCCACTCGAAGGAGCATTTACTCATCCATCAAAGATGGTATATCCTCCAGGGGATTATGACTCACCAAGAAGTACTCCTACTCCTTTGGATAGAACACCCAGAGCTCCAAGAACTTGGGAAGATCAACTCCCAACAAGATCTCCTCTTAACTATGAAATTGGTGTGATTAAATCGGAGAGTCAGTGAGTATTATTTGAAATATGTTTTTAAAGACACAAAGTGAACGAAAATGGATGTTAGTGAAGCTACCTAGTCATGTAGGCTTCAATCTGTAGGGTTCTTGCGGATTTTCTCGTTTGTTTTGCAATCGTTGCAGTTTTTTAACAACTTTCATTAATGAAAAAAAACAAATCTAATCTACTTGAACATTTATATAAAGAATTACTCGTCTTCACAATGACCAAAAAGTATAAAAATCGTAACATTCTTCATATTAGAATTAACTGTAATAAAATTACAATAATAACCATCCCTAAATAAAATAATAACTTCACTATAAACGCTTAATTCCAATCCATGGCATCCCCATATCCACATCCAAAACACTACCGAAAATTAACCCGCTACTAACGGATAACTTCAAACTTTAGTTTATTTTTCGCCCTGTTAAACAAGTAAGATCGATCTGAACTGAGCAATGAACAAAAATATATGTATATTATGTTATTTTATTTTATTCTATGGTTTTTTATTTGTCCCAGCTTCTTACTCCTCTCTACAGGAAGTGATTCAGAATTATACTTTCATTATTAACTTTTTTAAATAAAATGTTCTAAAGTTTTTCTTCTATATCGAATTATATTGAAACAATAAGTGAGTTATTATAATTTTTATTTTAATGCAATAAAACTATTTATGCAAATTTTGATATGAGCAATTGATATTTACGTTTTATGTTTATTATTATTTTAATTTGATCTTCAAATCTTCCCACAACAGTTAATACTTTTTTCAATCTTCAAAAATGTCCAAAATATTTCCAATTTCTATGATTCTGTTTCAAATTATGCAATTTTAAGATTAGTTCCACTTTTAATTAATTAAACTCTACCCCCTCGGTTTTTTTCTCTCGATGCAATTTTAATTCTTCATACCGTTTCGATTGGTATTTCATCTCTTCTTTTGATGACCAAATTTAAAATTTGAATAGGATTTATATTATTTCACATCCTCCTTATTGTTACTTCCATCTTTCCATTTATAATTTAAATTAGTTCAATTTATATTTATATTCAAACAAAATTTTAACTTCCTCTCAAAAAAATTTTCAAAAAAAAGTTATTAAGTAATCAATAAATAATTTAGAACCACAACCTGTAGAGAGGAGTAAGTAGCTTGGGCAAATATTAAATCATAAAATAACATATTCTAAATATAAAAATATTTATTAATATATACTGAATGGGAATAAAAATTTCTTTGGTTTTATTTGAAATTATAAAAAACAATAGAGAACATACTACATTATCTCGAACTTTAATATATGCTGACAAATATAATATCTGAGTTTTTTTTTAAATTCAGCTACCAAAATGGCCCAGATACCTATTTATTGCAGCTAAGAGACGTCGACTTTCCTGTACGTCTTCGTGAGTACATGAAAGTTGCTGCCAACAGAGGTCCTGGTGCAGGTTACATTCTGTCGGATGAAAATGGTTATAACTGGGGTGTAAGTAATGAATTTTCTGTTTAAACATTTAAATATATCAGTAAGAAACCATTGTTGTTAATTTGATGCTAATAAATAATCGTAAATAAAATAAAAACCATAAAATATCCAATCGTAAGCCAAATATATGGCATCCACATATACAATACATTTTTTTCGCTGAAAATTTCCATTTTATAAATTAAATACTTGTACTTGTCGGCTTCAGGCACTGATTTGTTAATTGTTAGTTGTCACATTTTTTATTATGTTATTGCTTTCAAATTTGCAGACACCTATTATTAGAGAAAGACGTAGATTTACAGATATCATGGATGAAGAAATTGATGATGAAAGAAAAGCACGCATATACAGATATGGCTCTGAAGAAAAAGAGACTTCAACTAGAAGAATTAGACACGAGATAGGTACGTTTTTTCATAAACATAGCATTAGATGGTTTAGTTTGTAGGATATTGACTATTCTCATCCTTTATTATGCTAAATTTTCTAATAATTCTTCCAGCTATCTATTTTTCTGATTTATCAATAATCTGAATTAATGAAGATATTACTGTTACTTTTAAATATATATTCTATCTACATTTTTACTTATTTAATGCTGTGTAATATTAGGATCTCGTTTGGATGCATATGTGGAAGCTGAAGCATTCCTGGAAGCAAAACAAGAGGGTCGCTTACCATTCTTCAGAGAAAAACCAAGTTTAACAGCAATGACTGAAGGACAAGATCTTGAATTAACATGTCTCGCTGTTGGTGAGCCCCAACCAATTGTCCAATGGTTCAAGTAAGTTGTTTTTACATATGAAGGTATGTGAAAGTGTAATTTTGAGACCGAAAAGATTTGTTGTTCTTCTACTCAGTTTCTGGTGAAAGTCAAAGGGACGAGTAGTTCCTTCAGACCTATTCCTTGGAGATATTTTAAGATATCCAGCATTCTCCCAAGTGTTCTGGGATTCTGTAGTGCAAGTATGTTAATAAAAGTTTCATTTTCCATTCCATAGAATTAAAATTCTTCCTTCTCCGCAAGTTTGAACTCTTAGAGTGGTCCTTTCAGGCGGCAGTGTTCTATTAGGACTCCTATCAAAATTCTTATTGCAGTATTACTCTGGCTTACGCACTCTTTTCATCTTCCCTGGTCATAGTTTTCCAGTAGAATCTTAGCCCTTCTAGACCTTTCCATTGGTGCGATCTTCTTTATATATAGTGACACGCTTGTCAAATGTAAGTCCTACAGTATCTAGTTCTAGAATCCTTTACTTCTGAACGTTTTAACGTTTACCGCAATATTTTAGTTTCAGTAAAATATTTGCCCTTCTAGACCTTTCCATTGATCCGATCTTCTTCATTGTATATAGTGACACATTTGTCAAATATGACTCCTACAGTGTCTAGTCCTAGAATCCTATAATTCTGAACGTGTAGCTCTTTATATTCTAGTTTCAGTAGAATCTTAGCCCCTCTAGACCTTTCCATTGGTCCGATCTTCTTTATTGTATATAGTGACACGTTTGTCAAATATGAGTCCTACAGTGTCTCGTCCTAGAATCCTATTATTCTGAACGCTTAGCTCTTTATATTTT
>CAJUYI010000430.1:29148-46802 GCA_910591695.1 Galerucella pusilla
TCTGAACGCTTAGCTCTTTATATTTTAGTTTCAGTAGAATCTTAGCCCTTCTAGACCTTCCCATTGATCCGATCTTCTTTATTGTATCTTCTGTATTATTTCAGAAATGACTCCATTGTAGCAGAATCGCACAGAATAAAAATCTACACAGATGCAGACGGTAGATCTCACTTCAAACTAACTCCAGCTCTTAATTTCGATCAAGGTTTATACAAAGTTGTGGCTCGTAATAAGATTGGACAAGTGATATCTAGAACTAGAATCGTTTTGGGCTTAGTACCTGATGAACCAGATAGTCCAGAGTCGCAACAAGTATCTGACAGTGAAATTCTACTTACCTGGAAGCAACCAAGATTCGATGGCAATGCGGCGGTTATCTGTTATAGCTTAGAATATAAAGTAGCTGATGAATTGGACTGGATAAAGAAGGCTGATAATATTGACCATGAGTTTTATCTAATTAGTGGCCTGGAATCAAATAAAAGTTATATATTCAGACTGGCGGCAAAGAATTCGATAGGATGGAGCGATCCAGGAGTTCCTTCGTCTTCAATTACCACCAAACCAGCAGGTAAAAAATTAATAGAAGCAGAAAGATAGAGATTCTTATTTTGAACATGAAATGAAAAAATACTTCTTAGATAAGGTATTATATCTAGTTATTTTATAGGATCTCCGAAAATTCAGCTAAGTAAAGCAATGAAACATCTTCAACAAATGACTGACAGCGGCAGAGAAGCTGAACTAGAAGCTAAGCTTCGACTTGACTACAAAATAGAATCATCTCCTATAGAATGGGAAGACTCAAATGTTCAAGAACACTACAATTTTATTTCGGAAATATCAAGGTTAGTAAAATAGTAATGATAAGAATTGTCAAATTAGAGAGATATATGACAAGCATAGTAATGATTTTTTGCTCTAGGGGTAGCTTCTCAGTGGTACTAAAAGGCCTGGACAAACGAAACGACTCAGTAGTTGTAGCAAAAATTTTAGATTATAACGACAAAACTAGAGAAGACGTTGATGGAGAATTTGCAGCTTTAAGGTCACTCAGGCATGAAAGAATAGCTAGTCTTTTATCTGCGTACAGGACAAATGGAACTGCAGTATTAATTTTAGAAAAACTTCAGGGAGCTGATATTTTGACTTATTTAGCCAGCCGTCACGAATATACGGAACAAACTGTTGCCACGATTATTTCTCAGGTAAGGTATTAAGTAGTAAATGATAGAAAGATATTTTAATTCACCAGTAGATCTGTCATCTGCGTTTTTATATTCATCGGTGGATTTTAGATTGGAGAACTGACGCGTTCATTTATTACTGTTGCATGCATACCATTCCACCGATGTGGATAAATTTTGTTGCTTAGGTACATCTTACGTACTGCTTAACCTCAAAATACTGAAGATAAAGCGGATTATTAAAGAAATAGACGAATAAATAGAAATCACTTTAGAATGAGATAATAAAGTATTGACAGCACTATTATCAGAGTGAGAAATAGAAAAAAAAATTTCAGTAGTATCCATATTGTGTTGTCAGATATATAATGATGTAAACAAAAATAAGTGCGTTTTTCTTGTGCCACTGATGACTCTAACATGTCGGTGCAGTGGACACTGACGTTATTCAACCAATGGTAAATAAGTAATATTAAAAAAATGTGTTAATATTTTCAAATTTCTTTTTTCATCTCAGAAATGCTATCACTCATCTACTGTGCTAAGAGAAATTTAGTTCTTTCGAGAGATTTACGCAAGTCCACTTGAAAAAAGTAACAGAGATGCTATCCTTTGTCTTATAAACAAAGCTAATTTTCATATTGATGGATTTTGTAGGTTTTAGATGGAATACACTATCTACATTGGAGAGGACTTTGTCACTTAGACCTTCAGCCAGATAACATCGTAATGTGTGGAGTGAGATCAGTTCAAATTAAATTGGTAGATATGGGAACTGCCTATAGAGTTACAAAATTAGGCACTAATGTTCCGGTAGTTGGACATCCCGACTACATCTGTAAGTATTGATCTTTTAATATGAAATATTTCCTAAAAAATATTCGTTAATTTTAAAACCTAAGATTATGGGTGTATACTGTTTATTACCTCAATTTATTCTGGCCTGTCTAACAGGTACAGGCGTTAAAGTTCCAGTTGTCGGTAATATTGACTATATTTGTAAGTATAAGAACGTATCATGTGAAACCTGCAACGGGCTATCAAAGTTTGTAATCTTTTTGCCCAAAAAATTTGATTCATCCTTAAATGAATCAATTTGAGCTTTTTATTGCAGTTGGCATGAAATATTTTCCCTTATTCTACAAAGGTACATACTAAATACCAGGATAGCAAGAAGAGCTTTAGACTTATGGCATAATGTACCAGGATTGGTTCATTCAAAGGTTTTTATACATCCTTCGAAGAATGTCTCCAAACAAATGTTAGACTACAGCAGGCATGACCAGCTGCTATCATCATAATGCTAAAACTTGGACTGTCGGAAGATCCGACTAGCCGTCTTTGTCTGGAAGATGATGAAACAACAGAGCATATAATTTGTGCCTGCCCCGCCGCGGCTCGAATCAGCTATCTGATGTTTGGCAGGTTCTCTCTCTCGCCCACGGACCTGAAATATCATTCACCAAATAAATTAATCGGCTTTGTTGAGAAGCTGAATTTGTTTGGTGAAATCTGAATAGATGTGAGCCACAATAGACTCTTGCCGCAGTGGAGGCACAGATCACCTAGGGAGGACATTATAGACCCACTCACCACAAACCTAACCTAACCTAAGTATAAGAACGTATCATGTAAAAACTACAACGGGCTATCAAAGTATGTAATCTTTTTGCCCAAAAAAAATTTGATTCATCCTCAAATGAATCAATTTGAGCTTTTTATTGCTGTTGGCATGACATAATTTCGCTTATTCTACAAAGGTACACTTAAAATATTCGGTTGATTGGATAGAAAGTTACCTCTTTCAAACACCGATACATTTCACTAGCTGTCTGATTTTATGTTCAGAATGTAAAAATATTGCGGCAGAAGATGTAATATTGTCGGGCCGCTCTTAGTTTACCTCTTTCAAATTAGAAAGTTATAACGATAAGGTGCTGTGTTCGTCGGAAATTTCAGCACTACCAACGAACATTAACAAGACAAGAAGGGTCACTCTCCGTCGGAACTTTCATGTCCAGCTTACACAAGCGCGCCGACGATTTCGACAAATTCCTGGAGCTGTGCATGTGCTCGTGCTTATACGAGGTTGATGCAAACCGCTAGCGATTAAAACGAATAAACGTTACCAGGGTGATTTAAAAACATCTAGCAATAATTGTTATTGTAACCTATTCCGCTTAGTGGGAATTAAAATAAAAAAGAGAATATCGTCAGGATATTTGATTGGTGAATCTAAACATAATTATAAAAAGAACTGGTAGCAAAAATTAAGGGAAAAATGAAAGTTACATCAAATAGTAATGATGTAGTAAAAGCTACAGATGAGACTAGTAGGTATAAAAATTAACAATAAAATGTTTGGAAATGCCAACTTAAATAGGTATTCTAATATAAAATGTATACAGGTCAATACAGGTTGTTTCAAATCCGAGGCCATCAAAGAGTACCAACTTACCTAACAGTAAAATACGGTTACCGGGAAAAATAATTATCGCGATTCGAAAATTGTGAGAATCGATACACGAACCATCCAAAATCAAAGGCCTTCAACCAAATGAGTTAAAATATATGAATTTTGAAAGTCTTTCGTATTGAATAAGCCGGTTTTCAAGATATTTAATTTTATGTTAGGTTTCATTTATTGTTTCGAAGAATATCTATTTTTTATATCCCGGTTAGCAAATTTAATTGTAAAATAAATCCGCAGCCTAATATATGGATGTGTAAACAGTAAATTTTCATATAATTTTCTAATGGTCGCTAAAACGTTCTCGTGACAACTAATTTTTTCAAAATTTTCAACAAAGATTATTTCTAGTTGTTTAACATTTTCTACAATATTACTAGGAGGTACATTCAGACCTCCATAGTTTTTAGAAGTCGAATATGCTTTAAGCTCTTAAAATACAGCTCCTTCTTTTGGTAATGTCTTTTCATCATTATACTTTTTGTGCAAGCACTACAAGAGTGTTGCAGCAAACATTTCCTTAATAGGTAGCCAGAAATGTAAACTATAGCATTGCCAATTGCCATCCGTACTTGAAAGATGTCTAGTCGCATTTAAACAGCTATTATTTGTTAATATAGGTACATCGATATTTTTATATTCTTCTAGCATATCATGAGTTACATTGAGCAAAACTGTATTAATATCTTCAATACAATTGGCACCTTCAACCTCATCAAAATATTTTAGAGAAAATAATTTATGTATGCCCTACAAAATTGAATTGGGGTTGGATTTCTCGAGTTTCCGCAACAATTTCTTATATACCAGACCAAAAAATTTTCAATGCAATCCTGATTAAGGTTCCTTGTTAGAAGAAATGAATAACTCCTGCATTTTAAGGTTTCCCATAAAGACAGAGCAGAGGTAATAGTTATTTATGTTCCAAGGCAGTAAAGTAGATTCTTTATCGGACGAGTCTGAAATTATGAGACGAGCGAAGCGAGGTGAATAACATGCGGAGTCCGATAAAGACACTTTACTGACGTGGTGCATACAAAATTTCATCGCCAACTGCTCAGAATTCAGGATATAAAAAACTGTGGTATATGTCATTGCATTTTATTATGACAAAGTAGACAGCAAATATAGAAGAAATCTAGTTATTATTTGTTATATTTAAATTGAAGGTATACCCTGAAGCATAATAAAAGTTGATTCCTGAAGTCAAAGGAGCTCCAACAATAATTTGTTATTAAATAAATCGCAAGAAAACTATTAAGGAGCCGTAATAGGGGGAAGCCTGACACTGAGAGATGATGATTTTCGAGTAATATCAAAGTCAAAATACTTTACCTTCCGCATATGTCACTTTACCTGCCGCGAATGCGGCAGAAAAAGTAAAGGAAGGTAAACTGTTTGTTTACTTCCGTAAATCAATCTGATAATTGACGGCTTTACTGACGGTTGGCGATAATAGTAATTTTCCAGCCATTTATAAAGTGCATAGTATTGTTTATACATTTTTCCACGTATGTTGCCTTTCCATCATTCTGTTTGCAGAACCAAACACAAAACACTAAGTACGTAAATGTTTATTTGATTTCTAAAGGAAAATTCGCTCACTCAAAAAGACAACTGGTAGGTATATTTCTTTACTTATCCCTACGACGGACAACCTGTTTATGCATATCCTGCGTAGGAGACTTACGGTGCTCTATACACAGTAGCATCCGATATTCGAGCCGTATAGGCATAACAAGGGGAGAAGCTTAGAGTGATCCTTCTTGTCTTGTTAATGTTCGTTGGCACTACCTACTCAAATGTTATTTTCACCTGTCTTGCAGAAGATAACACCTAAAATTGTCTTGTTTTTTATGAGCGTATATCCACATGAGACCCAACCAGATCTATTAGATACTTCATTCTACATATTAAGACAAATATTACGACTTTTTTATCATTCAAAAAAGATCATGTCGATAGCTTACTTCGTTTTTGAGATAATATGGCTCTGAACGTAAGAAAGGTCGAAAAAAAGGTCGTAATTTTTGTTCTCATATGTAAAATGAAGCATCTAATAGATCTGGTTGGGTCTCATCTGGCCATACGCTCATGAAAACGACACAATTTTAGGTATTTTCTGCTACAAAGCCAGGTAAAAATAACGTTCGAGTACTGCTGATATTTCCGACGAACACAACACCTATAACTTTTTAATCCGAAAGTGGTAAGCTAAGAGCGGTCCGACAGTTATATCTTCATTATTTTCCTGCTAATAGTAAATAGTAATGCAATTGTTAAAAACAAAGCTTTCAACAAAATTCTACGATTCATATGAGTTTATTTTACAGCACCAGAAGTTGTAGCAGAAGAACCAGCATTTCCACAAACAGATATTTGGACAGTTGGCGTTTTAACATATGTTATGCTATCAGGAACGGTACCATTCCGTGGCCAAGATGAGAATGAAACAAGACAAAATATATTGTTTGTACGATACAGATTCGAAAGTTTGTTCCAAGAAGTTACACAAGAAGCAACAAGATTTATCATGCTCCTCTTTAAGCGGCATCCAAAGTAAGTGTATTTCCATCTGACCGAAATAATACATCAGTTTTTTAACATTTGTCAATATTTTCATTTTAATTTTTTGTAGTAAAAGACCAACACCAGAAGAATGTCACGAAAACCGTTGGTTACAACCAACAGACTTCATGATTAAGAAAAGAGAAAGGGCAGTTTTCTTAGGACACAGAATTAAAGAATACTCAGAAGAATATCACAGCTCTAAAGACCAATCAGCACAGAAATCTCAAAGTTTATCAGGCATCAAATTGATAAGATCACAAAGTATACAAGAAGAATTACTGACTGCACCTTAGCAATTATAGATTTTATGTTATGTAAATAATGTTTATACACTGTTTCTATTACAAAAGAATAATTAGAAAAGTAAAGTAATTTAAAAGAAATTACAATAAAACTGGTTAAATAAAAATTCAAAATTTTCAAAGAGAATTATTTTCTAATATTATGTACACAACATATTTAGTTATGAAAGTTATATATTGTTATATTGTTAAATGTTAGGGTTTTCTTTTGATTTACATCCATTTTATTTTCTTTTTGTTCTACTAATAAAGTGATATTAAAATATATTTGTTTTATTTATATTATTTCATCAATGACCAATATCTATGATCTTTCCAATTCTTTATAAAAAATATACATTAAAGAATGGTAACACAATATAGTCCAGGAGAAATCGGCGCATGAGCACCGAAAACTATTCCACCTCAATTATTTTATGCGATCCTCTTCAAATTGCCTTACTATAATGATATAAATGCATGTTGCCTTGGGGCAACCCGGTGCCATATTATTTAAACCGAAATTGTTTAAACAATTGCAAGGAATTGTTATTTTCTAGCCGGAAATTTTTTTTTTATATTCTTTATTGAAATACCATTAAAAAAGTCCTATGACTTTTCACTATAAAGTCAATATTTTCAAAGACATGAATTTTTAAAGGTTCGAAAAATCTCGAATTTGGGTACTTTCCAGCTAATTAATGAAAGAGCAATGCATCTAAAACATTCGGAGTAGATTGTTAAATATTTGTCCAAACTTGTGTCCAAAGAATTAAGCAGCCAACAAATTACAAGAGATGTTCAAATTTTTGTCCATTTACATTTTATACAATATTTGCAACGTTTTCTCATTGAAAATCGCATACCTTGGAAAGACTGTCGATAGCAGAAAATAATTGCTGTAGCTCAATATCTGCATGGATATTTCTTTTTTTTTAATAAAATCACAAGTTTGGACAAATATTTCAAACAATCTACTCTGAATGTTTTAGATGCATTGCTGTTTCATAAATTAGTTCCTGTTACATAAGTACTTTGTAGTTTTTGAAAAAAATACAAGAAAATTTTTTTTATTAATTCTTAAAAAGTGACATTAAATATATTATTATTGAAAACTACAAATTTTTTTATATGTGAAGGTTATTCGTTTTTTACGTGAAAACTATTGAGGAATACAAAATATAATAAAATCATGTCAAATCTCAGTGGCGTAAAAAATGGGAAGCGGAAGGTGACATAGTCTTCCAAATGTACACAACTGAATCAAAAAATTGAGATATTTTTTTATCAAAATATGCCCTTTTACATTTAAAAACAACCTGCCAAATGTCAAATCAATTTATGCATCCATTTTAAAGTTATGGAATTAAAACATTTAATTTTTCGAAACTTTAAGACCCTGTATTTCGAAAAGTTAATGTGCTGGACCCCTTAATTCTTGTATCATTTTGTCTAATTTTACGAGAGGTATCTACATGCAAACGTTGTAAGTGTCATTTGAAAACAACCTGTATTTTTCATGAGTCGAAAGTACCAAAATTCGAGATTTTTCGAACCTTTAAAAATATTGACTTTATCGTGAAAAGTCATAGAACCTTTTTTATTGGTATTTCAATAAAGACTATGAAAAAAATTTGTCCGGCTGAAAAATAACAATTCCTTGCAATTGTTTGAACAATTTCGGATTAAACATTATTGCACCGGGCTGCCCCATGGCAACATTTATATCATTAGTAGGGCAATTTGAAGAGGATCGCATAAAAAAATTGAGGTGGAATAGTTTTCGGTACTCATGCGCAGATTCAAATGAGATTTTGATTTGACATTGATGACAACATAGGCACTGAGTATATCAAAGTAACTGCTACTGCATAGGTACTTTGACATCATGATGTGTTTAAAGTCAGGGGTGTTTGTTTGCGTTTCATTTTTCTTACTATCAAAACTTTTGTTCGATATTTTAAAAAAACATTTTAAATGTGTCACACTGCTCAGTAAATAATTCAAAATTATATATTTATACTTTAAAAAAAGTATTTCATTTTTTCTACAACATTGTTCTACATAAAGTATCTTAAAAGGTATATAAGAACATTATATAGTCTATTTTAAGCCTTAACTTCATCAATTTTACTATGTTCTTTGAAAACCATGGATTGGACATAATTAGAAATAATGTCAAAAGGATGAGAAAAGTGATTACTGGCCGACGTTATATTTTTCACTGTCCTTTTAAAAAGAGCCATATCATGGATAATCCTATTTTTTCTTTGTCTAGCTTTTTCAATTCCTTTTTTTCTCTTAGCTTGTTTTGGCAATTTATGATTACTGTTAGATTTAGTTTTAATTAGAGACTCCAAAGATGGTAATGCATCATGTAATGGGTTTGTATCTCCTATGATGGAAATATGTTTTCGTTTCTCTCTCAATTTTGTCTGCTTATTCATCTCATTAGCAACATCAATTTTTTTCATCAATAATTTTCGTTTTATGTCTAATTTATCTTTTTTCTTAATTATTTTATTATTAACAGATTTATGCGATTTTAAGGATTTGTGGGGCGCTACACTTTTCACTTTGTTATGTGTGTTCTTTTTCAAATGATTCAATGTAGGATCAAAGCTAAGAAAGTTGTCATTCTTTAGTGAAGATTGAGTAGTTTGGTAAGTCTTAGATATTATTACTTTTGGTTTTTTCACCTTTCCCATAGTTGTATATCTACAAATAAGTTGAGAGGTTAATATTTCTGGCAGAAACCATAACTGGATACTCACATGCTACACCTCGTATAAAACAATAAGAAATTCAATCTTTATAAGTATAGACTAGAATATAAGTTAAAAAATATGTACAAGGACTACCAGTCAACAGTCATCATCCCAAAGTAACTATATAGTTTGTGAAAGACAACGAACAACGAACCATCCTAATATAATGGAACCATCACAGTCATCACTGGCCTAACCCAAGAACCTCTTCTTTTTTATTGAGATTGAGTATAAAATAATCATTATTCGTAAGACAAGTCTCCATGGACAGTAACATCGTATCAGCCTTCACTTGTCAATTCATTGGATAATAGAACATTCTAGCTACATGAACTGAACTAAAGCAGAAGATGTGATGTGACGAACTTCAGTACAATTATTTCGATTTGTCATTATCAATTTCATAAAGTGCTTTGCTTGGTCGGTTTTCTTTTTTACTAGAAATACGGAAAAATGATGCAAATGGCTAACAATTCATATTATGCAGATTATTCCGTTGGTTCAATTCAGCGTCAAATGAATCCTTATGCTGATAATGGAGGGTAAATATATTTGATTTCTCATTATACTTCTAGAAATAATAATGTATCCATTTTAATTGCAACTTTAGTTTAAACACATTGAAGTATTTTTTTAATGTTAATATACAACTATCCAATGTTATTCGATTCTTTTTTTATTCATTTTTAGGAGTGTTGTTGCAATTGCTGGAGATGACTTTGTAATAATTGGTGCTGACACACGTCTTAGTGCTGGATTCTCCATTTATACTAGAGATCAAAATAAATTATTCCCTCTTTCAAGTACAACTATTTTAGGCTGTGCAGGCTGTTGGTGTGACACTCTCACATTAACTAGAATCCTTAAGTCACGTATGCAGATGTATCAACAGGAGCATAATAAAACTATGTCCACAGTAGCATCTGCTCAAATGTTATCAACAATACTTTATTACAAGAGATTTTTTCCTTATTATATATCAAATATTCTGGTTGGTTTGGACAATGAAGGAAAAGGATGTGTATATAGCTATGATCCCATAGGACATTGTGAGAAAGCAACGTACAGAGCTGGAGGATCTGCTGGAGCTCTACTCCAACCTCTTCTTGACAATCAAATTGGGCAAAAAAATATGTTAAAACCATCTACAGAACTCCTTACACAAGAAAGGGCATTGGCTACCCTTAAGGATGTTTTTATTTCAGCTGCTGAAAGAGATATTTATACTGGAGATAGTGTATTTATTAACATTATCACTAAAGATGGAATTAAAGAAGATACTTTCCAATTAAGAAGAGATTAATTGATTTTTTTTTATATTACTATAATTTTTAAATAAACAATTTGAAGTTGTTTTGTCCATTTTATTCATTTCAATACTAATAATAAATAAGAATTATCCAAATTTAATGTATACATATTTCTTCACCTTCATGTTACCTATATACATTTGTTGAATATTGTCAGTGTCAATTCTTGAAGCAAATATCCGGAATAGAATATTTATGTCCATTGACTAGATAATTGTTTTAAGTGATACTTCTTTTATGCTTCAAAAAGGGAAGGTAGATATGTGGGAAAAAATATAGAGTACTAGAAATTTTGTATCCTGTTGTCTTAGGTTGCAGACAGATTAAACTTTAATTAACTGTTCTAGATATGTTTCCATACTAAAAGCTTTTGCAGCTATATAATTGGTAAAAATTGCATAAGCTAATTTTTTATTCTGTTTTATTGCGAGTACTGTGTCTTTGCAATACTGCTGGAAATTAGTTGTTTCAGACAAACATAAAGCAATTTTATTTACACCTAATATTACTATAGGTACATATTCACAGTAAGATTTTGTAAGGTCCAGTAATTGGTTTTATAAAAGCCTCGTTTCATTAATTTGGTTTCGTTATGAAAAATCAAATACAATAATCAAACCTTTTTACCTAAGTATTTATTATCATTGACCTGGCCAGTGTGATAAATCATAGTTTTGAAATGACTGTTAGCTATATATCTCTTTGCATTGTAAATGTTGTCTACAACCACTAAAAAAGCTAATTTCTTTTATTCAATTGGAGCAAGAATACATTTTTTATTCAAATACTACTAAGAAATTTAATGTTTGACACAAAATTGCACATATAGGAGCAAGTAAAATTTTCTGATTGTGTTATTAATTTCAACCTGTAATTATCTCGATAAGGAAAGTATTAATTTGAAGGACCTACATAACTTTTGCCTGATGAGCTCTAAAAATGTATACAGAATTCAACTTGGGATATTTTGTACAGCTATGATAATTAAGCTAAATTATATGTATAGCTGAATAAAAAATCCAAAGCATAGGTTTCTGTTGTTAATTTCAAAGCTACAAAATGAGGGGAAATATACTGAAATATATAATAATCAAGAGATTCAATTTATTTTTATAAAAAAAGTACTGAAAATATTAAATAAAAAATGATCGCTACTAAGACATGAGTCTCTTAATTGCAATGAAATGAGAGCTGCATTTTCTACTCCCATACATTAGATAAATATGCACAATTCTCAAGCATGCATATACTTCAAGAACTGTGAAATTCAATTAATTTGTAATTTGTCAGATAGGTAGACATATCTATATCAGATATCACCAGAATATTGGGAATATGTTGCATTCTATCTCAATGAATATCATTAAAGTACAGTTCCTGCATATCTAATGGTAAAATTAAGGCATGGAAGTGAGAAAGAATTGATGGTTTTGCCCCATGCAAGATAAAATTGACATGAATTTTTTTAAAATTTGTATTATTTCACATACTCTGACAAATATAAACCACATCATATAAATAGTGTAATGATATCTAATAAAAATCAATTTGCCATCACTATCCAGGACAGTTATTGCAATGAAACATATGCCCCTGTTCTACAATTGAAACTAATAAACATGTCAGCGATACACTTGTAATTACCAGTAAGGTAAAAATTTTTAAGTTTTACAATCTTATCATCATTTGTTTAGAATGCTTGATAAATTCTCAGGCATAATATTGGGTTAGTTTTTATAGTAAGAATCAATTTTCAAACCACCCATTTATGTTTTTATTGATACAGCTAATATTAATACAGCAGTACACAAAGATTTTATTTCTAAAAAATGATTAACATTTGATTAACCCTACATGATTTTATGATTGCGAGGGTTCTTACAGTAAATGCAGGAATCCTAGAAGTGTTTTTACTATGAGTTATGTAGGAAAACCATACTTTAAAATTAAATTCATTATCCAAAATCCTTCTTTGTTCCCCCAGGACCAAATTACTTTTTAGTTTCTGGGAGTACTACGGGTAGTCCACGATCTTTTCCTCTTAATTTTAGGCCTATCACTCTTTCAATTTTACCAATTATTGCATTATTGGGAATACCACGACCTGCTTCATAATCTGTAATGACTTGGGGCTTCTCATTAATTTTTGTAGCAAGATCTTTTTGGCTTAATCCTTTAGCCTGACGACCCTGTTGAATAAGTTTTCCAACATCTAGAGAAATTGTTTCATGTTTAAGTTCTTCAGTTTCTCTATCCAATTTGGCAGTATTTTTAGTTGCTACATGCTGCTTATTACTACCAGCACCCCCTAAAAAGGAAAAATAATCATACAGGAACACAATAGTCCAGAGGATCTTACACTTCAATTGCGTGTCAACAGCTACACCTTGGCGGCGAGCAGCATTTATAGCTTGTTCACTCTTCATAGTTGAAGCTTTAGGAGCCCTTTTTTTTAAAACTGTTACAGTATCCCAATCCGACATGGTATTTTTTATTCCTTTATTAAAAATGTAATCAAAGAAAGATGATTGTAATATCTGGTAATGTTGAACTGTATTGAACAATTAGGATAATCTTCTTCTTCTCCTATAAGCTGTTTCTTCTTTTTTTGTATTGTTTTGATATTTTAAAAAGCGATAATCATAAATATGTGGCCCTCTCCAGTAAGGAATTGACAATTTAGTAATTTAGCATTTTTTCAGCTAACAACATGTAAGTGGAACGTCCAATTATCAGAAATAAACAATGAATTTGATATTACAGATTGCTTCCTCTTCCTCTCCACTGGCACTGGTTTACTGATATTGAAAGAAAAGAACTTTGTCACTGATTACTTATTTATAATTTTAATTTATTTGATAAATGCTCATAAAAATGAGATAAATGATAAGTTAAATATATTAGATATTAGCATTGTCTAATATATTAGACAATGATATTAGTATGTTTTCTGTCAAAGCGCAAATACAAAAGTGTCTGCAAAACGAAAGCTCCTATATATGATTGACGATATTCAAATGAATGCATTAATCTTCTATCTCTTTCTAGATATAGTTTTATGACAAGAGCAGCACTATTGCTTATAGAGTTCGAGATTTCCGTTTCCGACAAGAAGTTGATGACATCAACAAACCTGATCCCCCCCGGCAAAATACTCGTCAACTCGTCCCTTTTGTACGTTCTACGAAGTGGGTGTGATTGTGCTTTGTTTAGCTTCAAGCTTATATCTAGAAATACTTGCCTAAGTTTATGGTAGAATTGGTTAGAATACAGTTTGGAATAGATTGTTGAGTCCTGATTTATTTGGTAAGTCGAATTCTTCTTATTTTTGAATAAACTTGAAAATAATTGTCGGCGTCAGCTTGGCATCAGTTGGCTTCCATTTTGTTTCTGAAATCAATTAACTTAATTTCTTGCTGTATTTAGTTCAAATTAGCATGGCTAATAGAAGAATGGGCGGACCAGGCGGTGGCCTTCGAGGCAATCGTTCTTTTAATCAACCGTTTCAAGGAAGTAATGTTAGCCCCTGGCAAGGGTCCAATAGCGGTAATCAGGGGTTGATTTCCCAAATTACTTCAAACCCCCAGCAACTCGCTCTTGCTCTTAGTAGCTTACTACAACCTCAACAACAGAACCCACCATCATTGCTTTCTTTGAACACGTCTGGTTATTCTGGTCGGGATAGAGATTTCGGTCAATTTGGTAGAGGCCGTGATTTCAGGCGACATGAGCCTTACAGTAAGGTATGGTTTTATTACTACTTTCACTAAGGGACAAGTTGATATATTCTACCCAGTTGTATGCAATTTAGCTAAAAATATGCTACTACCTATCAATTATTTTAGCATACCAACTTATTGTTCCATAGGTACCTTAAATCTTAACTCTGACATATTTTGGATTGTCTGATTATTATTTTCCGCTTATTCGGAATATGCTTTTCATAGTTCTATGCTTATGTATGAACATCATCAAATTTATTATTTGAAACATTAATAATTCTGTGTGCATTTTCCAAGCACTGATATCTCCGAGTATTTATGTATACATTTCAATTCTAGTAATTAAATTTGAGTTTCTAACAGTATCTACCCATTTATGCAAAATGTCCATTCTATGAAACTTGTTTAAAATTCAGTAAGGATTACATCACATACTAATTCCAGTCAGTCATTTGAGATACTCAATCGATAATCAGAATATTTTGGAGTTAAAGTTATAAGGTAAGAAGGTCTTCCTTCAAGTTTTCTGCTTCAGCCATGAAAAGTTTCCAATAAAGTAGCAGTTGCCTCAAGTGTTATACTAGTTTCCGCATGTCTACATTTTCATTAAATGCTATAACATAGGTACTCCAGATAATGGAACAATTGAGGCAACTTCATAGCTTTTTTCTGTTTTCAGAATTACTCTCACTGTTCTATTTGATTATACTTGGAAATGGTTCTTTTATTTTGTTCCCTTGTATATTTTTATTTTAGGATTGTCCACATTATATATCACTTGGACCAGGATAATCTCCAGAATATTCCATATCCTGAACTGTGTTGTTATTCAGAATTTCATTGGCATCAGAACATTTTCATATCTGGTGACTTACAGAAGAGATCGACTTATTAATTATTCGCATATTTGCTATATTTTGTTTTCCATGTTTCAGATGTGGGTTTTTTTTAAATATATGCCATATTTTTGTTTGTTTATCATAATACTGTTATTAATACATTGAAATTTTGTCTATTAAAATATATTTGTACTAAATTTGGCAATGTGTGTTCTTGGACCAAGTGAATAATTGTAACCAACATTTGTATTTTTCTAATTCACTCTTGGCTAAATAAATTTATGTTGAAAAAAAAGCCTAAGATCACAAAATGTCAAGTGCTATAACTAAAACAAACTATATGTACACATTTATTTCAGATATGCTCAAATTTTTAGAGTAAACATTTCTATTATTTGATTGTACTGGAAAATTCTCTCGTAATGAAAGTATTATCTAGCCCGTTGGACCAAATTCCATCATCAACTTTCTCCCATTTTTGAATTCGTATAAATATATATTTCTCTCATTTTGTTAGGTATAACTCTGTAGGTGAAGCATGATAATATATGTATGTTAGGATGCGCTTAATTACTCGCCCAAAGCATTGAAGGCATCCCATTTAAAATACATGTAAATGAACATCTACAACAAAATTTTGAGTCAGGAGCAAAAATAAAAAAAATGCCTTCTAGTACGTTTATATTTTTGAAATAACTATCTGGCTAGTCCTATTTATTTTTAAGATATTGAATAATAAATATCAAAAATAGACTCCTCAACTATACCATTCTCTATTACTGATTTTGTGAAAATATTTCCATAAAACCTTTGTAGTTTTGAGTTTCTTTACTTCCTCTTGCAGAAGTTTTTTTTTTAAGATTAGACCTCACTATAATCTGAATTGCTGCTTCACCAATAGAGACTTACTTTGAATTGTGTTATTTAATACAACAAATTCCAAATCTATATCATATATATTTCAGTGTGTCTTCAATGTAATATTTTGTGTATTTCCAAGTGTAATCTTGACATTTACGACCTTTTAAAAACAAAACAATCAAGTTCCTCTGTTTCCTTGAATCTGTAGCTGAAAGAAATTCATATTATGTGTGTCCGATTTTCTTTAATATTATTACAAATCACTTTCCATAACTTATGTTTTTCTTTCATGGTTCTTGTTCTCAATTACTCCTTTGCAGTGATTTAGAGCCAATTCTGAAAATTCTATTAATATCCAATATTCCCCAATCATTTTCTTGATAGTATTACATATTTATATCCTATAAATTGATTATTTAAATTCATAGAACCGCCAAGGAGGAGGTTTCAATAGAAATAGGAAGGGACAAAACTTGAAGAAGAAGGATGATGTAAAGAAAGAAGATGGATCTGGTGATGAAGCTACTGAAGAAGGAGATTCTAAAAGAGACTGGAAGGATGAAAAGAACAACAGTGAAGAAAAGAAAGATGAGACTGAAGAAGAAGCCAAGTTGAGAAAGGAAAAGGAGGAGAAAGAAGGGCCTTATTATGATATACCTGTAAAATTATTGAGTTGCTTTGTATGTAACAAAGAAATGTGGGATGGTGAATCTATGAAGAAACATGTTAAGGGTAAGTTAATATATACAAATTGGTTACTTATGAGTACTACTGTAAATTTGCTCAATTTAGGTCGTGCTCATAGACAAATGTTGGAGAGTTTAGAAGAAAGTATTCATATAACTGTCAACATCCTCAGAGAAAACATGCGTCTTATTGAAGAGAAGAAACTCATTGAATTAAATCGCGTCCAACGTATTACTAAAAGATTTAATAAGCCTGAACCCGAGAGTCATTGCAACATGTGCGATCTAAAATTTTTGGGAAAAATAATCGCTCATCGCAAGTAAGTACCACTTTTTAAATCAGTATTCATAGAAGTAAGGGCGATCACTAAATTAATAATTATAAATAATAATAACTAAATGACGTCACAAATACAATTTTTCAGGATAAATAATGATTTTAGTAATCAATATCATAAGTTTTTATAAAAATAAACACTAAAAAATATATAAACCATACATGGTTAAAATGTTATTAGATTCAAATGCAGTTCTGCATGAGTTTATTTTTCATACAATTTATTATACTAATTGCTATTTTCTGGAATAACAAATGATTTAACAGCCTTATTATTGTTGCCCCAAAAAATGTTTTACATTGGTTTCACTTAACAATAATTTGTTTTGTGCAAACCAAACTATTCCTTTGTTGTTTTAAATATTTCATTGCAATTCTTTACTAGACTTTACTAGAAATTTTTAAAAACTCATTTTCCACCCCCTGAAACCATGATATGAAACTGTACGCCGTTTGTTACATTTGGTAGTAGAATCATAGGGGATCGGTCCAGACTTTATGGCGTTCAAAAATAATCGTTCGGAAAATCTAGGGAAATTTTAAAAAACTTTCATTTTTCTACCCCCTGAAACCGTGATATGAAACTGTACGCCGTTTGTTACATTTGATAGTAGAATCATAG